>BGPR01029465.1:0-19268 GCA_013235015.1 Araneus ventricosus | reverse complement strand
AATAAAATTTGAAATTCCTTAATATTATCAATTATTTTTATAAAAAATTTTACTTCATTATAGTTAGTTTCAATGTTTAACAGCTTTTCTAAATACAGGATGTCTGGGAATTGTTGGACATATTTCAAAAATTAATTTCAAAAACTAATAATGTAACAACTACAGTTTTTTAAAAGAAAGAGAAAAAATTTTTTCAGAGAGATGGCATACCATTACGACGTTCTAAATTTTCTTCAGCGAGAGATTTCCATTCGCAATGGCTATTGATCAGCAGAAGTCGATTCGCGTTTTCTGGTTTCCTTTTCGTAGTTTTTCTTGAATATCTAGAAAACAAACTATTCAATTTTCGAATTACAGTTGATTTAACAAAGTAAAGGGCGTAAAATCCCCTACAAATACATGCTTTTATTTTTCTTCTACCTGTAATATTTTCGCAGATAATGGCTCTCAAAAATTTCAGATTTCCAGTAATTTACGACCACCTAGACCACCGTAACGGCGCGTTAACTATCTGAAAAACTTTTTTAAATGCTCTCTAATTTAAAAAACATAGTTGTAACATTAAAAGTTTTTTTATTAATTTTGAAACGTGTCAAACAATTCTCTCACACCCTATATTTTATGGTATTGTAGTACGTTGTGACATATTGGATGTAGTACAGCGTTCTCGCAATTGCAAAATTTATAAGAACATCTGTGTGCTGTAGACGTTTCCTTATTATAAATAGTATTAAAATAATAAGGAAAATAAAGTGACCAGAATAAAATTTGAAATTGCTCAATATTACCAAATTTTTCTATAAAAATATCTGTTGATTGTAATGTCTTTTCAGGTTTAACGGCTTTTATAGATGTTATGTGGTAATGTCGTTCATAGGATGCCACATAATGCTCACCCAATTTGTCGGCTACAAAAGTGATTAGAACGACTGTACACTGGAGTCTTTTTCCTTATTAAAAATGCCTTTGTCAATTCTAGAAGGAAAATAAAGTGATCAGAATAAAACTTGAAATTACCTAATATTACTAATTATTTCTATAAAAAAATTAGTTGATTATAATCAGCTTCCAGGCTTAACGGATTTTAAAGATGTTATGTGGTAATGCCGTACATTGAATGTCATACAACGTCACCCAATTTATCGGTTACAAAGAGTGATTAGAATGGCTGTTAACAGTAGTCTTTTCTTTATTAAAAATACCATTGTCATTTCTAGATACTCGAGTTTCCAAAATCTTTATCAAAACATTCTTACGTCAGAAGGCCACCTGGCAAATGGTTTGGGATGATGGAGATACTGGGAGGCTCATTCACAAAATAATTCCCAAAGTTGGCTTGCGACCAATCAACTGGACACGCAACGAAGTTTTGTTTCTCATAGGGCATGGGCCTTTCCCTTCGTTTCTCCAAAGATTCAACCTTGCCGAAACCTAATTCTGTTCTTGTAGGTGAATCGGCACACCAATCCATTATGCTACGGTTTGCATCCTCACAATCTATTACCAAATGTCACCACCCAACCAACAACATCAGCCAGTATGGTTCCGCAGCGTCTTTTCCGTCCAGATCACAATTAATTTATTTTTTTCTTTCCTTCAATAGTCTTCTCAGTTGAATCCAATGCTAACGTCCCATTTCCACAATCTTGGCCAACATTTTCACAAATACAGCTTCTGTAACCTAATATCCTCTTCCTCCTGCGATGAGGGAATTTAAAACCAACCAAACTCCAACTGTCCATCCTGCGTCTTCATCTCTCCATCCCTTTCTTTGGAGATGGAAGGTCTCGTTTCACCAGTTCAAGATTCAACTTCGCCTCCTCTTCAGCCCATCATCCCCTAATGAACTCAGAACTGCTTTAGTCGTTCTTTCAGGACTTTCTTCCAAGATCCACCGTGTTTCGCCTTCTCCAAATAGAGTTCCATCAGCTAACTCTTCTTCAAAATCGAACTATGTGCGGCCCATCTCTCTGTTTTTGTGTACATTTTTATGTTATTTCTATTATTCTATTAATTTGTTTTTCATCTTTTTCTTTTTATTTTTTGTTCTTGAATGTATTTTTTACCCTTCGTATAGTCTTTCCATTGGATTTAGTTTTTATTATTGTCCAGGTATTTCATGTATAACTGTTTAATTTTGTGTTTTTTCAAAGTTTTATTTTAGTCTGAGCTACCAAAATATTTTTATTATGTATAGCACAATAGCAATCTTTCCTAATGCTCCTGTAAACATTTGTAAACATGTTGCGTTTTTAATTAGGCAGCGGTATAGAAAATTGTCAAGTTTAAAGAGAGGTCACCCCCACCCCCCGGGGGGGGTGATTTTTCTTCCACTTCATGACCGCGACACTGCTTAAATAACCTTATGGTTATAGTTGCAGGGGAATGGAGTGGTGTTATGTAAGGTCATTTCTAGAAGAAAAATAATGTAATTAGAACAAAACTTGAAATGTTCCAATTACTTCTATACAAATATTAGTTGATTATAATGTTTCCATGTTTAACGCCATTTTGTAGATGTTTTTTTGTTATTTTCATACATTTTGTACTTTATCAGGGCTCCATAAACGATTTTCCCGTTACGTCTGCTTTCCGAATGAAAAAAAATTATCAATTCCCAATCCATGTACGAACGTGATTTCTTGAAAGCCAGCTATACCTATAAGGACGAAATAAAACATACATTGATAATTTATAAAGAGGAAAAATGAAGTTGAGCGTGTTTGTAACGTAAAGTATTATAAAATATGTAACGTATTATATATTATGTGCAACGTAATAATTTAGTTAAGCTTATATTTCAACATTTAATTGACTGATATTGAAACATTTGACAAAAACCTACATTTACATTGTTTTGAAAAACAAAATGAACAAACAATATTTTGTTTGTAGTTTAGACCCATAGTTTAAGAAAACCTACTTTATACTTTACATGCCTTAAATTTCCTTTTCACATTAAATGAAAAAAAATTGGTTTAAGATTTAATTATATTGTTTACGAAAAACTGATAAAAAATTTTCAATCCTCCATACAAAAACAGAAACAACATCCCAGAAAGAGAATTTTTTTATACGCCTATTATATTTATATATATAGAAGCAAAATATGTGTTTATTATTAATAAACTATAAAATTTTAGTTAAATGCATATATAATGGAAATTTTAGCATTTCATTGACTAATGTTGAAAGATCTGAAAATGCACGCTTTGATAATGTTCTTGGAACATAAAAATCCCTGTAAAATACTTCATTTGGACTTGAAACCAACAGCTTAATACAGATTAGACTATTAAATTACATTCTGTGATAAAATAAAAGTAAAATTGTTTCATCCTTCTATTATATTGCATACGGCAAACTGATATTTGGTTTTATATTCCTAACAGAATATTTGCATTACAGATATTTATAGAAGAAAAAGTTTAATTGGATGTGCTTTAAAATTTTTCCTTAAACTGGCATAAAAAACAAAGCTTCTTCAGAAGAGCTATACGCTGTTTTTTAATAAAACGACCATCTTTCTTTCCATTTGGCAGAGAGATTCGCTGGGGGAAAAGTCTGGAGGAGAAAAAAAGGAATGTGAAAAACCATTTCATTTGAAACTGAATTTTCTTATATCAAGTTTTTATCATGGAAAAAAACTGCTTTTGAACTTTGCATCTCTTCCCATCGCGTGATTTGGTTTCTGATTTCGAATATTTTACTTCTTTAAAGATGCGGTATTATATTAGCAAATAAAAGAGCTAAATGCTGCTCCATTCTAGGGAAAACCTACAGAACTCAAGAGGATATTAGCAAAATTGAAATAGAAATTTATACAGAAATGTGGAATTAAGCATTTGCTCCAACTCGAAAGATATTTCCTCATATTAAAAATATAGAAATTATTTCTTGATTTTAAATTTAAAAATATCGTCTTAGAAAAATACGTTCTTCTACGACGGCAACTTTTAGTTTGTTTCCAGAACATACACGGCTTAAATAAATGTCTTAAGAGTTTTTTTATATGTTAAATTTGCCGGTTAATAAATACGGTAAAACCTGTATATAACGATATTGTAGGAACCTAGAAAATATATTGTTACAGGCAGTTTGAGAATTTGAGCATCTAATGTTTACGGGCGTGTGATTGAATTAATAATCGCTAATTTAAAATTGTATTTTATAAACATATAGAATATAAAATTTTATATACTGAAATAAAATATCAAATGTAAACTTTTTTTTAGAAATTCAGAATGAAAATTTTGTTAGTATAGTCATTTACTGCCATTTTAAATCGTTTCGTCTTCTATCCACTTTACTTTTTCCCAACAAAAGCTTCAATGCCTTTTCCCTTTTTTGTTCAGAAAAGTAGATATCGTCGACTGAAAAATCCTATGTTTTTTAACAGCATCAACTTACTTTGTCTCTTGATCGATTTCTGAAATTATTTGTAGATTTTCTTCAAATGGCACTGTTTTATGCCTCGTCATCCTGCATCCAAGGTGTTAACAAACCAAAATGAATTTTAAGGAACAAATCGTCAGTCCGAAGTGTTAAATTCGATCGAATAGGCTTGTGCCCACCAGAAGTTAAAGGCAGCAAGCATTTCTGCACATTCCAATCGCTAGCCTCCTCCCCCTGATATCTCACATTCTTGACCATAGGGTATCATTTTCCAGGAAATAAAAAGTCCAGATTGTTCTGTACCAGCTTTCTAAAGGGGTAAAATTATCATTATAGATAGGTGAGTCCAAAGAGTGATTATCGTTGTAAGTAGGTTGAAAATGCATTTAATAAATAGGAATTCCACCGGGACTAAAGAAAATATCGTAATAGGCAGGTTAATCGTTATAGACAGTATCGTTGTACTCAGGTTTCGCTGTAGTATTTTAATTTTATTGATAAATATATAATCGCATTTTCAATGTTTCATATGCAAATTTGTTTCGTAGAACTCAATAATATTGTTTTTTAAATTATTTTTAGAGTAATTTTTTTTCTAAACTAGATGCGTAAATTTATAATTTTAAAAATTTTTACAAACTTCACAACATCTACATCTATGACAATAATTTACCAATTAACATAAGCTGTCCCAAATTAGCTGTCAGCAGCGTTTGTATTTCCGAGCAAATTTATCTGCGGATTTTAATATATTGTAAGCATGTAATCCAACTCCTAGCTAACGACAGGGTAGACTGCGAGGTAGTTTAGGTAAAGAAAGAGGTAGAAAAAAGGCTTGTACTTTCGAGCAAATTTGTTAGGCGCTCCGATTATGGTATAAGCGTGTTATTTAACTTATTAGCTAATGTCAAATCGGAGTTTGTGGTTAGTTAGGTAAAGAAAGAGACAAGAAAAGATGTTTGAAAGAGTTTGGAAATTTTATCCTACTGATTCATTTTGCCATTCAATTTATCCATTGATTCCCTCGGCGGGGGGCAACGCGAGTTCACGGATGAGTGGCCGCCAGATAAGTAAGTAGGCCCTCGTTTCAACTGGAGGTATAGTAATGGAGGGACTCTACGTACCTCCTTCGGGAGGGGTCGGGTCGGGTCGTGGCCTGGTGATAGGCTATTAGGACTCTAGCCTCAGTACTCGAGCTATTGCAGCGGCTGTCATTCAGATGACCCGGATGCTTAGACAGGGAGGGGGTAGATCCAGTTTTCCTGGTTTCAGCATTTATTATCACTGATGAAGAATCATTACATTTCTTATTCTTCTTACGACCTGGTTTAGTTTCAACTGACAAGTCTTAGGGAGGGATTTTTATTTTTAAAAAATAATCGTCATTCAAACGGGTTATGAAAATATTCATAAACCACAAACATTCAATCATTATGAATATCATTATTCCATATAATGTGAAAATAGCATGTATTCTAGTGTGCGAGATGTAAACAATGGAATACTGCTAGAATGCATACATGTAGGAAATGTATTTTCCCAGTCTAGCTTAAAAGCGTAAGTTTAATTCCTTCCTAATAATATTTTCTCACTTTCCGTACAAGCGCATTTGAATATTGTTGTGTCAGCGAAAAGATATCGGAAGATAACGATCACGAGGTCTCTCGGTGCTAATCACGTGATGCATAGGTGTAATGTTTTAATCGGGGGAGATGACTTTTTGAAACCAAGAGAACAGACATGCGGTAAATGCGAGCGTAGGCAGTTAACGGGGTCTCGTCCCCGCTAGCACAGCGGAGATGGGCGATGGCTGTAACTATAATTAAATGTTTTACCGAGGTACAAGTTTGATATTTTAATGGGCAACTAGCAAACCCTAAATCTTTCTTGTCCAAAACGTACATAATACCTGTGTAAATACTTTTCTCATTTCATATTATGTTTTAATAAATAAATGCTTTAGTTTTAACTCCGGTTTCTCATCCTTTATCTTTGGTACATTTACCCCTAGAGTACCTATAGATAATGACTTTTCTACAACTTATGTTGGCTTCAGCAGAGATGAATAATATTTCTACATACATACCTGAAATCACATTTTATTTTGACATTTATTTTGATTAGTCGTGAGTCGCATAGGTATTAAGTCGAAGAGTAGGTGCATTCCGAAGAATTTAGGAAGATAGTCCGCAACAAATTGCCTGAAGAAGGCTTACCAAAGGATAATAAACATCCAGGCCAGTACTTGGACGATGAGTCCAATTTTCGACTCACGTATACATAGTTCTTGACATTTGGTGAACAAGGCTTTGCTGAATTTTTTTGTACAGGTCGGGACTTTGAAAATAAGCAGAAATGTAATTCTGACTTCAAAAGTGGATAATTGTCATAAATTACTCAACCACTGAAAGCTATTTGTACGCCATCTTATAATAATAAAAAAAATATCTGTACGATGATGATACTTTGACTTCCAAGTCAAATTAATCTATAATTTCCAGAATTAAATTTTCTTTCTGTGTTTGTTTTGACTCGGGAAGATATAACATCGTCGAAACTCGTCAAAATTCTAAGATCGAACATTTAGCGATTACAACTTTTTCTCTATGAGCAATTCGCATACAAAAATTAAAAAAGGACCATTTTCGTGAAGATAATATGATAATCATGCTCATTGTAATACGCACTGAATCAAAATATTTTATATATTTTTAAATATCGTATTTCTTTACATAATCGATATTTTTGTATGCTCTGTTCTACATTGTAAGAAAGAGTATTGTTATTTATAATGAATAATTTAAGTTTTTCATATGTTGTGAAAACAAACTTTGTAAGACTTTTCTCTGGTTGCCCAATCATAAATGGTTCGCATTTATAAACATCGAATTAATGTCTTTAAAGCAGGCCATTCACCGCTCATCTAAAATGGAATTTTTGGAACTCAGGAAGGAAAAACCTATCGTCAAGGTCGAAAACCTGTGAAATTTGGAGCAAATGATTCGAAATGGTGGAATTCAAAAGAACTTTAAATCCAAAACTCAATCCGCCGATTCCAATTTGAGACCTCGATACAAGGGTAGCGGCAAAACAAAGGAACTGCCTACATTGGCACCGCGCGTCGAGGCTAGAAATGAAACTCAAAATCCCTCGCATGGGGGAAGAGGAGTTTGGTTGGCATGAATTCTTCGACTTTGAACCTCGTCTTAAAACAAACTTTGGTGCATCCGTGAATGTTCTGCCCAATTTTTTGGCTAAAATGGGTAGAAAAAAATCTAGTCTTTGGACAAATGGCATTCCTAGCCTTCTCGTGAATGCCCAGCTTCACATGTGCCATGGATTTGAGATTCATATTTTCTTCTTATTTAAAAGTTACTGTACTGAATTTGTCTTGCTTGCTATGGACTCAAGTCATACTCATGTAATGCACGGAAAGCATGCAACGTCAATTTGAAGTCCATTACGCATCTTGAGGAAGGACAAAGAGCAAGAGTGAAACAGCATAGTGTTAAGTGTAATATAGGAGGTGGAACAAAATCTAGTCTTTGGACAAATGGCATTCCTAGCCTTCTCGTGAATGCCCGGCTTCATATGTGCCATGGATTTGAGATTCAGATTTTCTTCTTATGTAAATGTTACTGTATTGAATTTCTCTTGCTTGCTATGGATTCAAGTCATACTCATGTAATGCATGGAAAGCATGCAACGTCAATTTGGAGTCCATTACGCATCTTGAGTAAGGACAAAGAGAAAGAGTAAAACAGCATAGTGTTAAATGTAAAATAGGATGCGCATTTATATTCTCATATGGTTGCGATGTCGCTTAAATAGACTCCATTATTGGGTTATCTAGATTCGGAGATATTACTCTACTTTACAAACTTATAAAAAATAGTTATTTTTCGCACAAAATGTTTATTTTATAGCCTTGTTATTTTTATATGGCTGTATAATAATAGTGCGTAACAAATTTTACAGTTCAAATTTCACAATAGATTTTTTTTGTAATTTATATTCAACAGTTCTCATATTTATTTTAACTCACCATTTTTAAAACGCCATTAATAAATATATTAACATTCATTTTTTTGGGAAAATATCTCTCTTATATCACATATTTCCTTTGCTCTCCAATCGATAACTTACACAATATCCTTCAGGAACTAATATCTGATCAACTTCCAGTAATTACTTCCAAACAACATCATAAAACACTATCATAATAACAGTTACATTGCAGACTATGTATGCTACGAGGAAAACAGTCTTTAGATACATGTAATCAGCTTAGGACGTACTTGTAGCAGCAACGATGTAATAGCGATAAGGTACTAACAAGCTGAAAACTGCAATTTCCGAAGTGAGCGCCCATTTTTACGTTTTTATAATGTCCTTCTTATCGAAATAATTACGAAATCGGTATGCGTGATGTGCTAATAAAGAGCCAGCTATCTATTCAATGATAATAGATAATGCAGTGATGGAATCAGTGTGTTCAAATAATTGGGTCATTATCATGCCGTGAGAGCTCATCTAAAAATATGATTTGATGAACTATTCAAGAGTTTCCGAATTTTTGTTAAATGTCAGTTATCGAAACAACATATGCAAAATTGAAAAATGTATTCCATATTCAAGTTGGTAAGTATGTAATGATTATTCCCTTTTCTAATGAATTATTTTCACATATTTAATATTGAAATCTTAAGATTTATAAAAATACCCCAAAAGCGTTATCTTTGTCTATTATAAATCGGTATTTTTGCTTATACATTCTTCCGTTGTGTGTTCTAATGATGTCTTTCAATTAATAGTTAGCATATGTTCATTATCCGATTGCTAAAGCCTTATTCCTAGCAATTGATATGCAATCGAAAATTATATATATAATAGATATACAGAATGAATTTATAAAATTCTTGCTGAAAAAAAGATGAACAACAGCGAAATATAACAAATTTTTGCACATTTTATGAATAGTGTTTTGATTAAATGAGTTATGTGTCCAGCCAATACATGAAAGTGGAAAAATGCAGACATTTATCAAAATACTTAATGGCAATATGACTCGGAGATATTTTTAGTTCTCTAAAATGTTTTTTAGAAGTGATCAGAACAAAGTAAAAGCTGATTATATCTGTCTAAAATTAAAAATTCTATGTGAAACGCTACATATTTCGAAATAAATAATTTGGTTTTCGAGAAACTTTCGCAAATAATTTGTTATGTTCCGTATAGACGTTGAATCAGCAAATATTTCTCTCTCTCTCTCTTCCCGCCGAGTCTTGCCAAATTTTACATCCTTTAAGCAAGCTGAGTCGACGTGGGAAATAAAAAAAGAGATATTTCTCTCTCTGAAAGGGCAGGCATAGTACTGCAATACTAAATCATCAGAGATTCATTCTCTTCACTTAGTTCATATGTAGGTAATTAATCATCCTATAGATATAGGTTGTGATATTCGTAACGAATAAAAAAATATGTATTTGTAGAATTACTAAAATATTTAAAGAAAGAAATTAATTAGATAAAAAAATCGTTTGGTTATAAAAGAAATTAATTTTAAAATATCGTTTGGCTAAAAAAGAAATTAATTAAAAATATCGTTTGGTATTAATTCTTTTCTAAAGCTAATAAAAATAATTTGGCAACGATATTGTCTTTTGCTAACGTTGACTAGCAACGGAAAAGAATAGTGATTATGAGATTGAACTTGGAATTCGATTAAGTGAGTCATTGTAACGTTTGTGATGGAAGTGTATGTGTTTTTTTTCATGTTTGTGATGTAGTAGACGTCAAATAAATATATTAATTTTGATAAAAAAGGCTCCACGATTCTTCATACTATGCTGCAATACATCACAATGTTATGGGCAATACGATTAATTAGTTTTTTTTAACAATAACCGGTTATTTTTCGTACTAATCGGATATTTTATTTTAGCCTTAACATATAGAGAGGATGTCGCGAAATTTGTATGTCACGGTTAATGTGAATAATCGGTTATTAATAATGCTAACCGCGGTTATTATTAATGAAAACCACCTAAAATTCTGTTATTATTAATAATAACCAATCAATCACGTTGAACGTAACATATACGCACTTTCATTAACTATTATATAAGTTATTAATAAGTAGTGAATTAAAGAGTACATTAAATTTTTATAATACAAATTAAGTATTTACAAGTGCATAATCCAACAGCTATCGGGAGATTCATGATTCTAATTAACTTATCTAAAAAAATTAAGTTTTTTGAAGACACAATTCTTTATTTTAAAACGACACTTCTTCATAAAAAATTGTTTAATAATTTCAGCCATTAGTTAACTGGTCATCTTTATTTGAAAGGGGAATGTATCTAGTTTTAACTTCAGAGGGTATTTATTCAGTGTATGAATTAATTAGACCTGACATCTTTGAGAATACCGTGACTGATGATGTCTACTTAAAAATAATACAGGAATGTTTAATACTACACATTCAAGAAGTAAACCTAGAGTTTAGGGCGCATACTTGTTTCTCGACAATTTTTCTTGGCGCAATCTCATTCGCCATCGCCAAATACTGTTTCGGATTCGCAGTTAGATTTCATTGGTTTCTTGCTCACGCAATGCCTACAGCATCTCAAGTGCGTACCGGAGAATTTTTTTAAACTTAATTAAAAAGCGGCTTCACTTTCAGCAAAGCGGGAACCTCGTAGCTTCGCTTATTCATTGAGAAATGAAACACACAGAAAAAACTCTTCTGAACCGAAAGGAATTCAAAATGCTCGAAAGCGAGAAAAATGTTTTAAAAACTTCACATACCTATTTTAATCGTGTTCTTTCTTCACTGGATTCTTCACTGGAATAAACCAAAAATTCCAAAAACAGGAGAGGATTATATATATATATATATATATATATATATATATATATATATATATATATATATATGTGTGTGTGTGTGTGTGTGTGTGTGTATTATTTTTAATGTTTTTTCCTTAATTGCATATTCGTTTAAGTTTTACTTAAAGATTTGGATTCATCATTTTTATTTGGTAATGCATTTTCTTTCTGGTAGTGGATTTTTCATTAGTTTTACTCTGACAAAACGAAGGTAATTGTTAAAAATAAAGTTTTTAACAAAAGGAAAATTAGTGTCCCATTGATTCATCAATTCTGTTTTTCATGCCTTTTTTTTTATTCCTTAAGCACTCGAAAATCCGCATAAGATTTTTTTCAACAACTGTCGTTTTTATATCTGTTACAATCAGATCTGAGATATGGTTTGCAAGCTAAAAGCCCATCTTAGACGATCTCAAATCTTCTAGTAAATAAGAATAAGCTTAGTTTACGTATTAAACAAATTATAGTAGAATTTGAAGAAAAGGAACAGATCTAAAATTTTTAGACACCTCAAAATTATTCCAGTGTTGAAGATCGCGACCCACAGCAAAAAAAAAAAAAAACCTGGCCTATTCAATAGATTAGAGTGAAAAGGAAACCGGCCAACTTGTTGAGAAAATTCATTTATTTTTATTTGGGCCGTTTGAAATTGTTTCCTAAAAACTTAGGGATATCCTCCTTTATTTTGTTGGTGAAGTGCCAAGCCTCAAAGATTGCTTACAGGAAGAATAGAGCAACCCAAACTGATAGTGATATTTTGTAACGCAACTAAGATTTTATTTCTCTTTGCCGTCTTTCCTTTTCACAATTTCTATAGACTCGTTTTCATTTGGTTCTATAACAGAAGATATTACTAAATTTGTAAATATGGACAAGTTTTCTGTTTTGTTTATTTGCGGTAAAGTAGGATTTTCGCCTCACCTTTTAACTTCCGGTGATAATGTTAAGTCAATGGGAACCTTTAAAATTTCAACACTCTGTTTGAAGATATTAATTAATGCTTAAAGTGGAGTTTTCTAATGTTATAGCTTAAAGATACTTTGAAAATATTAAATTTCATGCTCCTATGGTTGTAGGTCTAGACGTTTACTTAAAATAGGAGCCTAATTTTGTGGAAAGGTTGCCATAATTATTCTTTATCGCTCTTTTTGTCGCTTTGTGTACTCAAGAATGAACTGATTCGAAATTGTCGCTTGATATGAAATCCAATTGTATTTAGCGAGAGCTTAAATGTGAGGGTTACTGGAAAACGGAAGTGAAACCTCACCCCGGATGTTCTGTGAAACCAAAATAAACAAATCAGAAAACTCGTCTACAAAAAAAAAACATTTCGAATAATTAATATCCATCATAAGTTTTATTTAGCTCGTTTTTGGAGACTTTTTTGAAATTTTAATTAGAATTTTAATTAATTAAAAATTAAGCGAAATTTCGGCGTCTTTCCTTAATAACTTCCGAACATGTTAAAGCATATATATTCTTTTTATACCACCTGAAAATGCAAATAATTACCTTCTAAATGATCTCAATTAATCTGTCGCACAATTTTTGCTCTAATTTTAATAAATTTTTAAAAATATCTTTTGGCATAATTTACAACAATACATTTCATTGTTTAACGCATTTCAAACCGTTTCCATGGTTTAAACAAATATTTAATTGCGCTTTCCTTTTCCATTGTTGAAAGCTAAGAAAATATCTTACTCGATTTTACTTTCTTCTTTTATTTGATAAGTGTATCTGTGAAATCTGTAAAGGAAGTCCTCAAGATAGTAGATGTTTAGAGTAGAATGACATCATAGAAATTTAGTATACTTTGAAAAGAAACTAATAAAATCAAAAGAGTCGTTTGGCACATGCATATGGACGAGTTTTCTGTTTTGTTTATTACATTAAATACGGTTACTACGTAATTCAGGTGCAATGCTAAGTCAATGGAATCTTCAAAGCGGAAGTGCAAAAGCCATGCAAATAATGTCATGGTTTTTAATGTAAGTAAAAAATCAGAAAACTCCTCCATGTGAAGAGTGAAGTAGAATGTACTGGCAACGCTATAAATTTTTTATTTTGTTAACGTCCCCTAGCAACGTTGAAAAGAGTTGTTTTTCGAATTCGATGTCGTTAACTGGAGAAAGTTTTGTTATAAATAGTTTGTAAAAAATTCGTACAAAAAAATGTTATTTTTTCGTATAAATCCAGAATAAATGTGTTATTTGGAAGAAAAGCCTCTTCCTATTTAATCTAAGGTTTTAAATACAGTACAATATCAACGCTTTGAAATAATTACTATTTTCTTTAAAGGATAATCTTTTCTTGGACATTTTATCCATTTCGTATGCTAATAAGTTGAAAATATTTTATCTGAACATCGAGATATTGCTTATGTAAAGCAGAATAGCTCATTAAGCCCTGGATTTCTTTTTGAAGATATACGAAAAGATTCTTATAGACATAGTTACAGTAAATTGCACTAATGAATTATTTATATTCATTATTTTGCATTCATTGATAAAAAAGTTTGTCATATTAGTGATGTTAAGGTTACTTATAAAAATGAAATGCAAATATGGTTAAACGCTATTTCAGCTAGAAGAATTGATTAAGTAATATTTTCTCCTGACAAAATTTTCTTAACTCAAGCTATGAATTTTAAGATGCAAAATTAGGTTTCTCAGGAATGGATTATTTTTACTTACATGATGGAAATTTATTTATTTATTCAACTGACAGTAAACTTGGTAAATCAGATATTATCTTCTACTTGCATGTTATTAAAATGTTTCAAAAGAACTGAAGGTAAAAAAATTAACTGAAATGTAATTAATGACATTTTCTGTAATTAGTTGCTACAATAATACTGTACTTATAGGCTGTAATATTCCGGTAATTCAATAGTGTATTTTTGTTTAAATGACGTGCTGTATTATTTTTATATATAGCTACTCTATTTGCATTTTATTTCCGAGAGATTTTTTACACAAATTTTATACATCTTCTTCTGATAGACTTTATGGAACTCTCCAAATGTGTGTAGGCATTATCATCAATTACATTCATTACATAAGGCAATTTTTTCTAATTAATGTTTAATAAGCACAGTACAGGAAACTGTCTTTCATCATCAGTTTATTTCAAATTTAGTTGTAGATCCGATCTGATCATTGTCAACGGGATTTAGAACTGTGTTGACAATGATCCGCCTTTTAAAGCCCGGTACACACATACGATTTGTGTCGGGCAAGTCATTGGAGACATAAATTGACGGATAATCGATTAGCCTCTTGAAGTACATTGATAGCAGTTAGATAGAACACATATACTTCTGGTTATGCTCCATTTTCTCTCCTACCACAGGGCAAATTTGTCGCTCATAGCAAAATTGGCTCTAATGTCCTGTCCTGCATCTCAGCTCGACGGGACGTGTGTACTTCCCAACTGCTATCTATGTACTTCAAGTCGTAAATCGCTTCTTCGGTAATTTATGTCGCCAATGATTTGTCCGTCACAAATCGTGCGTGGGAGCTGGGCCCTGGGCGTCATCCCCAAAATCTCATCCGCTTCGAAATTGCAGAGTCTTTCTCAAAATAAGTATCAGGTAGCTTTAAATGGAATCAATCAATAAAAAGGATTTGGTTTAAATGCATTGATTAATCCATAAATTCTAGTTAGGTATGAAAATATTTGCACCTATCATTGCTTTTAAATGAATGCTTTAATCTTCATGTAAAGAATATAATAAATTATTTTCCATTTCAAACAGCTCTTTAAATAAATAGAGATAAAAATGTTTTCATATTTTCATCAATTACTTTATGTTAAGCTTTTCAAAAGCATCTTGCTATATATAGAAATATTTTAAAGATATAACACAGATGTTTCAGTTAAAAATATTCTTCAAAGCTCATAAAATTATATAATACAAATAACTCGCAAGAAATAATAAAAACAATGGTAAACTTTAAAAAAACAGAAAGAACAATAATCATATATTTTATATTGCCTTGAACTGTAGTACTGAAACAATCGCTCACTGCAATTGTTTTATTGTAGTGAATAAAATTTTATTTCGGCGATAGTTTTCAATTCAAAGTTAAATGTTTTATTCATCCTAAAATTTCTGTATTCTGGTGTCTTTCAAACGTCATATTGTGGCTTGCTCTCAACCCTTAAATAAATTACAGAAGGCAATAACGTTGGAGTTACTATTTTTATTTACCCAACTCAATTTGATGAAACAATCTCCAAATAAATGCATTCTATAAATTGTTTCATTACGAAATAGTTTTAAACGGACTATCTAAATAGGACTGCACTTGAAACAATTTTGACTTATTTCAGAAATTTTTGAGAATATTAAATAATTTATGGATGTGATTGTTTATGTGAGATTATATACATTTTCATCATTTTTCAAATATTTATGATTCATAGTGTCAGTGACGAATCCAGTGTTTGTGTCGGGGGGGCGGGCGGGATGTATAAAATGCTTTGTATCGTCGTAACGAATGTGAAATCGTATGGCTTATGTAAGCCAAAACACTTTAACTTTACAGACTTTGCTCACCTGACAATAAGAATCATCAAGAACACAATAATACTTTCAATAATTTAACAAAAAACACAATGAAATAAGTAGCAAAAACATGTTTCTGACCGTGTCAACGTTGCAAATACGAGTGGAATGACTAAAAAAGTGGGAAAACTTTCGAACCTGTCAAAACCCAGAAAGAAATATTTTCACTTTATTTAAAGGGATATTATGAAAAAAACAGCTATAGTTATTTTAAATAAAATCACCCCTTCCGCCCCCGCTCTGGGGGGGGGGCTGCAGCCCGATAGCCCCCTGGATTCGCCACTGCATAGTGTACAGCTTAATAAGCCAGTAGTAGACAATTTGTAACATAATTGTTGAAATCTGGAGTGGAAACAAAAGGAAGAAGCACTATTTCTTTTCATTGAACAATCAGGTGTTGTTTTCTAAAAAAAATTGCAATGTATTGTTTTCTTATCCCTTTAAGACCGGACGTATTTTTTAACGAATTGTTTAAATGCCAACTACAACTCAAAAATGGACGATATCTGCCATCCAATGAGAAAAATAGATCTATAGATATTCTAGGAACAAGAAAAATCATTTCTTCCGGCATTTACTGCATATAACTAACCAGGAACAGAAATATAAGCTAAAGCCTAACCCGCACGATCGTACGGGTTCGGTCTTAAAGGGGTATGGTATGTAAACTAAAGTTACGATTGTAATTGATATTTCATCAAAACTTGATCATGAAAAATTTAATCGATATTAATACATTTAAGAAGTGAATGGCAACAAAATGTGGTCTCGGCATTTGAAATTAATACTTGGAACAATAAATTGGCGTCATTCAGGGTATTTTAGAGTCAAATGCAACTGAATCTATGAATTTATGAGGTCAAGTCAGTAAATAGGACACAAAAGCCAATGAAAAAGGGAAATCAAGATATTTGTTTAAAAATCATGTTTATTTCTCTATATAAATCGACATTTATATTGATACATTTATCCCATCTCTTCATGAGGTTTCCAATAGTCGGACTCTTCAACTACCCCAGATACTCACATACCTCATATTTAGCGTCTGCATCAATCTCGAAATTCTTGCCGCCCAGGTGCATTTTGTGATTTCTACCAATGTGAACACTCTATAGCGATTGCTATGCTGTCTATTATTACGCGCGTAGAAGATCAACAGCTCGATTCATTTCATCAACCTGCCATGCTCTGTTACTTCAGTTGCAATCTCAGAAGGACGGCCTCTTTCGTCAACAGCTTTTGAGAACCCACCTGTAAATATATGAACCCAATATTCAATCACAAACAATTCTCTGCTGACATGAAGCATTTCTTTGTGAAAATTCTTGCTGTAAGTCCTTTCGCTGACAAGAAACGCACAAAACTTTTCTGCTCTTCTAGTATACGCTCCTCGAGCACAGTCGCCCTTTTCAAATGCGGCTGTGCATGTGCACAACTGATGTCGCATAAACTCCAAAAGACCCCATAGATTTAGAATAGGCTGCCATCTATTGATATACTTGAAAAGAATTTACTAATAAATCCTGAAATCTCTTATGTAACCTACTTACTGACTTACCCCCGTATTTTTGAATGAGAACGTAATTTTTTATGAACAGTGTGAAACTTTTTAAGACAAGCCAATCTCAAAACATTCCAAAGCTTCAGGTGCCATTAATTGTCAGTCTAGATTCCTTCTGGAGCGGGAAAACATCGAAGAATCTTTATTACTGACTTCAGCATCTTTCATTACGAACCGCGTAAGAACGCGCCGATGATTTTCTACTATATACAAAAGTATATTTGCGGTGTCTTCTCTGTGAATCAGGTTGAGAAAATGTAATTGTAGCATAAATATTAAAATTATTTCTAAGGCGAAGATGAAGTTTAAATTTTTTTTCTCATTTATATAAATCGAATACTTTCATCGAAGGGAATCGAATTCTAAAAGATGAATAGAAGTGTGGTAATTTATCTACCATTTCTTTTATTGAAAAGGTGTTCTGATTTCCATATTTTTCCCTTAGTAGGAATTGTATTCTTGAAGTGAGTAAGATTAATAGTCCTCGGTCACTTTCCTTCCATTAGAGCTTCATTTTTATCAAATGAGTCCTAAGGTTACCTTGCATCCCAGAAACTAATTAGGATTCATATTCCACCATTCTTTGTTACCTCTTTTATTGTAACCAATCAATGGACGGAATGAAGAAAAAGTCGTAATTCCTCTTCGGTATGAGCATCTCAGGTTTTATTGGTTGTGGAATGATTAATTGATCTTCTTGTGGAGGATAAAATGAGTGAGGCTGCCACAAAGTGAAACAATAGATATCACTGAATTCACTCGACTCGTACCTCTCGATAGCGTTACCAAAATTGTTTAGGTGAAATGCGGTGAAACGCCGAGAGGATGATTGAATGATCTTGGTTAGGTGTAAATTTCTAGTATAGAATTCTAATGCCTGTCTACCAATGATTCTCTGTCATGACTAGAGGCGACCTGAGGTAACTATACTAACCGGGCATGGAAAAAATATGCCCCCCATAACGAATGCCTTTTTTCAAATTCATTAATGTCTGCAGTAGCGAATACAGGATTTTGGTTTCGGGGGGGTCTGAGGTCATAAAAAATTTTGTATCGTCGTGACGAATGTCAAATCTCATGGTTTATGCGAACCGAAACACTTTAGCTTTACAGACTTTACTCACCTCACAATAAAAATCATAAAGGTCACTACAATACTTTCGATAATTCAATCAAAAAAACACAATGAAATAAATAGCCGACAAATGTTTTTGACCGCGTCAGCGCTACAAGTATGAGTGAAGCAACTACAAAAGTGTGAAAAGTTTCGAGCCTGTCAAGCCAGGAAGTAAGGTTGTTCCATTTTTAAAGGGATTTTAAGAACAAAAATCTGTAACGATTTTAAATAAAATCAAGATTTCTGGTTTAGCTAAATGTCAAAGAAACTTTTACTTCGAAATATGCATGTGTTTCCCCCCAAATATGACTTAATAATATTATAGAGAGAATTTTTAAACTTCAGATATAGTTGTCTTATTGAAACAACAATTATATATTCAACAAATCCATTTTAAAAATATATTTGACATTTTCCTGGAATTCTCATGCCTGTTAAACCATTTTTTTCATGTTCCTTGTTTGGCACCAATCTGCGACAGGAAGTTTTCCAATTTACCCTGACCTCAGTCGCCTCTATTCATAACACGCTAGAACAAATTTTCAGAAGTTCAAAAAGTTAAGATGCCAGAAACCAAAGGAGATGCAATTTTCATTAATTTTTGGTAAATCAAAATTATGTTAAGGAAAAATTTAATCAAAACAAAACTGCCTAAACCTTTAATTTGTAGTTTGAGCTGGGCCATGGATGAGCAGGTTCATCCACATTCTCATACTTTTTTTCGGTTT
>BGPR01029464.1:0-19270 GCA_013235015.1 Araneus ventricosus | reverse complement strand
CCTCTCGCTTGTAGTTTGAATTATTAAAGTATAAAACTACGAACCTTTATATATGGTTTCAGAGTACCATCCGTCTAATAAAAGCTTGGTTTCTGTGCGAAGAATAAACAAAATTGGTTTAAGGACGTATTGATACGCATAAATGAAAACATGTGGAATCGAGAAATAAGTGTTTGTTTGAAATTTGGCAGACATACCAGACAACAGAATTCATTGCTTTAATAAGCAACACTATCAAAGAATTTACCTTTTTTCAAGAAAGTCAGCACCGTCGTAATGTGTCCTCAACACTGTGAAGAAAAATTAAATTTCAGCCGATGTTTTACGTTCAAAAGCGAGTAATCATAAACAAATCAATAGTAAACCAGGAAAGATAAATATGCGCGAATACACCGCCGTTCAGCCTTCTGGGGCTCAAAAAAAACACTGCATGCTGATTCCCTGGTGACCGGCATCATAGCGGTCATCGATTGAATGTCATGATATATCGTCAGAAATATTTGCTTCAAGATGCGAGAACAGTCAAGTGCGCAATACATTGTCTTCTTACATGCGAGTTCGCACAGGTCATGGCAAAATTACAGCGAGAATGCTGGTTTTTTTAGATTCTGAAAATGATTGTGATACTACACATCAAAAGCGATAATTGTAGTTACGCTTGTTCATTGAATGCCAGACCTGTTTACTCCCAAAATACTCGTAACGCCTTCGTTAAACAACAGGTGAAGAGCACCTGGCATTCAACAACCAGTCATCAGAATGTGGTAGTTCACTGACCTGAGAAATCTCTAGTTGCCCGGTAAGCCTCGGTATTTAACGAAATAAGTAAGTCCAGCTTTTTATAGTAACATTATTTATATTATTGTTTCTTTATTTTTGTTTACTGCTGACGATAGTTTCAGGTACTGATGTCGTTTACTCGTCAGCATCACTATTAGTACCAACCAAAAAAGTAAAGCGAACAGCATCCTTTCTCCCAATGATTATCACGGAATTTTCGCGCACATCGGTCATTTCAAATTGAAATTAAGTACTACGAAACATCTTACGCAAGCCGTTACATAATGCCGGACAATACACCAAAAGTGGTTATTTTACGTTCATTACTGGCGTTCAATTTTCGATAAAAAACATTGGTTTCTGTTCACCGAGCACAAAAGCATGGGCGCAGGGCGCGGGCTTTTCATTCATAATTAAGAGCCAGATATGCCGGGTCTCTCATGTATTCCAGTTTATCATCAGCTAATATTATCAGCATACAGCAATTGTTTTTTCTCGAAGAGAAATAAAATGATTTAGATAAGCGTTAATAAAATGATATTTTTAAATTGAATTTCTAGTAATATTGAATTATTAGCTGTTGAATACCTGAATAAATATATATTATAAATCAAACAATACATATTTCATTACGCATAGTCATATAATATACCAACATTACCCAGAGCTTCGATGACAATTTATTCAGAAAGTCAAAGAGCCGCTCATTGAGTTTACTGTGAAAAACATTTCAACAAACCTGAAAATAAAATGCCAATTTTCATTACTATTTGTCAGTTACCTATCAATCATTTTCGAAATAAATTAGGCAATTTTCTCAAAACGGTGATATAGTGAACTTCTGGAAAGGGATACACGATTCCTAGTCTCCTCTCTCATCTAATCGTCTTGAGCGTAATGTCATGATATATGAAAGGTTTGTTATTGCACGTCAATGTTATCTACTGGCTCAGGGTGGTAAAATGCGGTTCATCTGAATTTCTTCGGGTAGAGCAGAATTGCAACCGAGCAGAATTTCACTGGTTGGCCAATGTCGTCACCTCTTTCATTAAATCCTTAAAATTTAAATGCTTAAATAGTTATTTATTTACCATCGTCAAATTAAAGTTCTTTCAGTTTTTTTTAAGTTTCATCGGAAAACAAAATTTGGTTTCAATGTTTGGGATGGGGAAATATATTCAATTTTCGAGCAGCATAGTAATTTTTTTTAATATTATTTATTTACATTGAGCACAGTTTTATATTTTAAATTCACAGCTAATTTGAGTTTTTTGAACCAGTGCGTTCATCAAAGAGTCACATAATTGAAACTGCTAGATTTATCAGTGTTCTTAAAATAACCGCGGCGCTCTCATCAGCCAATGAATAACAGGTATGTTCAGGCGGTACAACTCCAAATAGGCATACCGTCGTTGGGAGAAGTATCATGAAGTTTTGTCGGTTTAACAGCATACCGGTTGATTTCGGAGGTTTATCGAACCAGAAAGCGATGATTAGCGTGCGAGATGAAACTCACTGGCTGCCAAGGCTCGATATCTTCCGAACACCGTTGAAAATGATGGAGATCGGCGATGGGGAAGATGCCTATCTCGCCAAGAGTTGTTCGATCTCACCAGTTGTCTGAAAGGGGAAGAAACTCTTTCACAGGACAACACGGCTCATTACACGGTAGTGTTTACCGTTTTCATGTGTATTCCATACGCCCTCTTTGTCATGCGACAGATGCCGATCATATCTTCCATTAAACCGGTAGTAACGGTGAGCTGGTCTCCTGCACGTTTCACCGACGGAAACGATTACCGCTCGATCTTGAAACGCTCTTCCGAATGACATGCATCTCTTTTTGCCTTCGAGCGCACTGCCATTCTTCCGCCTCATTATAAAGCTTCCATCTTTGACAAAGCACTGAATCAACAGAAAACACACATGTGCTTATATACTTCGTCATTAGTTTTTTTTTTGTGGACGTAGCTTTATCTGATTAGTTTTCTTCTTGTTTGTTTATATGTACAGGCTTCATACTCAATATTTCTTTCCTCGTTTGTTTTTGTTTGTTTTGGTTTTATATGATACTCCGTTTGTTTCTTTGTAATATCCAGATTTTCAGATCGCATTTGTGACCTCTTATTCTGCTTCGCCTTTTTTTGTAGACATATATGAGTGAGCGTCTTCGATGTTCTTCCAATTCTGTCCGTTCCGCTGTTTAAATAAAAGTTATCGCAGGGGCATGAAGTGGAGTAGCTCTGTCCACAACAAATCGCTTTGGAAAAATATTCCAAACTTCTGGCCTGTATCTTTCGTTTCTGATTTTTCAGTATGGAGCGATGCAACGTACTTAAGCGCATTGTATGCGCACCAGACTTTCGTGTTCGTATCACAAGAAAACAATTGGTTCTGCTTAATCACAAACATAACTGCAATATCTTTTCTTACCATTATTTTCGAGTTCATAAAACTTGCGATATAAGTACAAAGCAATAAAAATGGTGTTATCCTGCCGGTATATATGTCGTAACTGCTCAACAGATTTAACGAACGTTTGAAAGAGTTATTTTCGCATATCAAAATATTCTTTCATTTCACCAATATAAAGATTCGATTTTTTTCTTCCTGTACCGTCGATCATCGTCAAAATTTCATACCAGCTAGTATTCCACTTTTCGAAAAAAGGCAGTAGCACTTTAATCGTGTTCATTATCATCACCTCAGTACAGAAATAAACAGCGATAAGAAATGTAAACGTCTTTCACATTGTCGGGAGATGCTCACACGTACCGAAGCCAGATGTGGGTCAGTAAAGACAACAGAAGAATTGCAGAACCTTCATCAAAAATAATATATTATCGACATCCGCGGGTCAAACATGTAAAACAAATACATACAGCCATTCGTTATCACAAATACCTTTCCGCATCAAATTCAGCAACATTTCTTTTTCCAGCCAGCAACGTTAGCAAGCATCGTTGCCAAACTATTTATAACCTCAGAAAGCACCAATGTCAGCATTATTGCTTTATCAATTTTTTTCAGTCATCGATATTTTACCACTTCAGTTTATGACCAAAATGATTTTAATTCACTAATTCTCTTTCAATGGTTTACAATTTGTTAAATATATGTTTTTACCACAGAATATACCAATGGCGTAAATTTATACCGCTGCTTTAAATTGAATACAATATCACGTGGTCTTCTAATGTTCAGAAAGCCAGCACCGAGCGACGAATTGAAACTTTCACCTAATACCACTGGTTGGTGAAGAATGATAAGTTTCTTAAATCGAATGGGCCGCCTGAAAGGCACTTAATACAAAGCATCTTCGATCGAAACTGCCTGTATAATTTTCAAAGTTTCTCTCACGACTCTCTCGTCTTCTGATCGCGCCTGTTTTCTAAAGCTTTCCCACCAAACTGGCCCACAGACCAGTAGTGGCCCTGAAATAAACTTCCCTCATTGTCACTCTTCCTCGAACAGCTGGAATTGTATATTCTTGTTTCAAATAATGAAACTTATACCCGGATTAAAATCATCAGATTTTGATAAGTTGGTAGCAGAGTTGTTTTCTTTAAAGAGCCGTGAGAACTGCAGTTCAAAATATAGAATTTGAATGTACTCGCATTTCCTTCCTGTTCTTAAGGTAGCCTTAGGAAAGCCACCGTTCTGTTTATATCGCAAACTTAATTATGTTTTTGACACAGAATAAAAATTGTTGTTTAAGGAAAAACAATTAGTTTTCAGTAATTCTTTCTCAATTTCAAAGAAAACATTTATATATTACTTCAATATCGAGTAATTATAATTTACCGAATTGCCGAAATCAAGTAAATGAAGTATACTTAGTACTGAAGAAATGGAATTGTCATTGGCTTTACAACGTTTTTAATGAAACGAAATATTTCAGAAAGAGAGTCGAGTTTTCGTTTGTACAAATGACCACCGTCATTAATTCTATTTTCATTACAGTCACATAAAATCACAACGGCAGATTATTTGCCTGGGCGTTTTTGCTCCACGTAATGAAAGCCATCACTACAATAAAAGTGAACTCTTCGAAAAAGCTCAGTTCAAAATAGTGAGTTCTATTGCCTGGAGCATCACATACAAAATGGTTATCTCGAAACACTGGTATCAAATCCTCATTTTTTTCCCTTCAAGACCGCTTTTGGGATAAATGCTTTAAAATAAAAGCGGCATCTTCATTTTGATAAGACGCACCGATTTCAGTCTCACAGTTATTGCTGCTAGTTGTTACAGTTGAAGTCTGTTTCGAAATTTTTTGACATACTTATTTGTTTATCGAGAGTTGTTCAGCTCAAAAAATATACACTGTTAAAAAACGAGAAAAATCTATGATATGACGGGGAGTTCTTGTAACAAGATGAATATTCGGTAAGCAAAAAAAGAACATTCGAAAGTAACGGAAATATATTTCTTCGTGAAGTTTTCCTCACATTCGACCTTCTTCTCCCATGACACAAAAAAGATTTTTATTCAGAATGCGCTGTCGTTTACCTCTAAATTTTAGCACGTTTCTATTAGCATTTTATCGAATTATTTATCTATGATGATAAGAGGTGTTTTTTATTATTCATTTTCTTCTGATTTGGATTTATCAAGATTTATATGTTGGTTATAAAATAATTTTTCGCATGCGTTTGGTGCCGCATAATGAAAAAAGAATTATTTTGCCGTTGACTTTACATAGAGTCTCTTACGTTAAATTCAGATACGATCAGAGGAATTAATTAATAAAACTTTTCTTCTCTTATCATCAAGCAGATAAAAATAAATTATTAAAAGTTGGCTTTTAAGTAAGAAAAATGCATTGTAAATTTAAATTAAAGCACTTTAGCGATCTTCGCAGAAGTAAAATCTTTTATGTCATAGAAAGAAATTGAATAGTGGGGAAAAAAATTCACGAAGAATGATAATTTCCACTCACTTCAGTGCAAATATTCTTTGCTACTCAGAGTGGAATATCTTATTTCTAAAAGAATATATCCGTAGCATTCTGTTTTCTCGTTTCTTTAACTGTGTATATTTTAAGGCTCTGACAAACTCTCTCAATAATAAACATATCTCCAAAATTTCAAACAAAGATATATATATATATATATATATATATATATATATATGAGACTAAAAAATCGACATAGTCTTATAAATGAAAGATACCACTTTCTTTAAGCCTATTTATCTCCAAAAATTCTGCATTTAAATGGTCTCATGGTGGAAGGGAAAGAAGGGATTTCTGTTTGGAGTGAATACCAGTGTTTCCGAGATAATATGCATTTTTATGTGTCCAACATATCGGAGGCTTTCTCTGCTTTATTTGTAGAAGGCTTTGAATTTTTTTCGAGAAAGTTCCTTCTACAGCAAAATTGATGGCTTTTCCTTTTTTTGATCAGTGGAATAAAATACGCAAACAAATAATTCTCCAGGTTTATAGGTGACTATGAAAATGTAAAATCTCATTTACTGAAATGAAAAATGTCGAGTGACTTCTCTGATTGATTCCAGAGCACAGCTGCAAACGAAAATTTCTATTCAATAAATACTAATGTTTTCGAAATAAAATTTCGCTTTCTCATTAAAGCCGTTAAAGTAAAAATATAGAGATTTCAATTCGTAGAAGTGAATTCCTTCTTCGAAAATTAAATATACTTCATTTACTTGATTTGTGTTCAAGTTAAGAATTATAAATTGCCAAACACTAATTTTACTCGATATTTAAGTATATATAAATGTTTCCCTTTATTTGAAATTGATGAAGAAGGAAATTACTTTAAAGAAACTAAATTGTTTTTTTCCTAAATGTTAATTTTATTTGATCACATTAATTAAAAAACTACTAATTAGAACACGGAGAGTTATATTAGGCAATAGACGGAAAGTAGAACTTCCTAAAGTACCTTAAATTAAATTAGGAAATGCGAAAATTTTTTATTCAGTTCTATAGTAGAAATTTAGACTGATAGCAGAGTTCTCGCCGAAATATAAAAAACAAAGGATCAAAACGACCGTATTTCATTTTAGTAGAAAATGTACTACAATACTTATCAAAATGTAATATTGGTTTTTTAAAACCGAATTATAAAAGTTTCATATTTGGCTCAAATATGCTTAAATTATACAGATTCCGAAGTATTCAGGGAAGAGTTGTAAACAATGAGGGAAGTTTTAGAAATAATTTTCTGTGATCTCTGTGATTAGTTTGTTCGGAAGCCTGAAAGGAACCACAGAAATTGTAAGTGACGCGATAATTAGAAGACAGAAGTCGTGATTGAGAGCTTTTGAGAAAATTATACAGAGCGTTTCTGATCGATCTTGTAGTTTTACGCTTCCAGAACTTGGCCAGTTCCTCGATTTCTAGCAACATCATTCTTCTTTCTACACAAACCAGATGGTGTATGAAAAGTTTCAATTCAGTCACTCGGATAACAAAAAATACCTTTTTCTGAACATTAGACTTGATTCCATGTCAGTTGTAGTTCAATTTAAACACAACTGAACATAAATTTATATTCTTTATATTGAGATATTCGTAATGAATTTAAAAACATATATTTGTAGAATTATTAAAATATTTAAGAAAAATTAATTAGATTAAAAAAATCATTTGGTCATAAACTAAAATTAATTAAAAATATCAGATTTGCTGAAAAGAAATTAATTAAAATATCGCTCTTGGCATTAATTCTTTTCTAAGGTTATAAAATAGTTTGGCAACGATGTATTGCCTTTTGCTAACGTTGTCTAACAAATCTGGAAAAGAATGAAATTGTAGCTGGAATTTGATGCAAGAGTGATGTAACGTTTGTGATGTAAGTGTATGTGTATTTGTTTTACATGTTTGTTACTGTGTAGATGTAGCCTAAATATTATTATTTTTGATAAAGAGAGGTTCTATAATTCTTCATATTATGCTGCAATACATACATATTTCAATTTTAGATGTGACACCTCTCCCGATAATGTAGAAAACGTTCTTTACAAAAGTTTATTTCTTATCCTTTTTTGACATTTCTATTTTTTTAAGTTGTGTCTTTCAGAATGGATTTTATTGCAAGGAATTAAAATTCTTCTACTGCCTTTTTCGAAAAGTTAAGATGCTATGAAATTATAAATTTTGACGATAGATCGTTCCACTGACAATTTTAACGATGACTTTGAGATTGAAAAAAAAATCGAATCTTTATATAATTGAATTTGAAATGAAAATTTCGCCTTGATGTGCAAAATAATGCTTTTTTCCAAAACGTTTCGTTAAGAATCTGTTGGAACGGTTGAACATAAACACAATGCCAGCGGATGAAAATTTCTGAACTTCGTATATAATTTTATTGCCTCTATGTATTATAAGTTTTTATAGCTCAGAAAATAAATTTGATATAAAGATAGTTACTTATGTTTGTGAGAATTTTACAGCAGAAACCAAATATCAGTTTTGCTTATGAGCTACAACAATAAAGTCTGGTGCCGCATAAATGTAGCGTTACCAAAAGATATTGTCTCCAAGAACTTTAGAAAAATAAACAGAAAAAGAAAGATACAGGGCACTAGAATTTGTGAATATTTCATCCAAAAGCTTAGATTTCTAGGACAGAACAGAACACCACTTCATGCCTCTGCGACTATAATCCTTTATTTATTTAAACAGTGTTGCGGACATGAAGTGGAAGAGACATCGGAAGACGCTCCTTAACTGTCTAGCAAATAATGGCGAAAGCAGAGAGATGAAGAAGGTCACAAAAATACAAATATAAAAATCTGGGATAATATATAAGAAACAAAAGGGGAGTATCATATAAAACCAAAAACAAACAAAAACTCTAAACAGGAAAGAAATATGAGTATGAAGTGTACAATATAAACAAACAAGAGAGAAAAACTAATCAAATAAATACGTCCACAAAAACAAACTAAGATGCGAGTATTAAAGCACATGTGTGTCTGTTCTGTTGATTGTTCTTTTCTCCAAAAGTGGAAGCTTTTCTATGTGGAAGCGCAGAATAGTTCAGGTGCGCTGTCACTTCGGCGAAGAGGGTGCAAAAAATTCCTCATGTCGACCAGCAGGTAATGGAAGAGGCTTGAAGTGAGAGATGATCATGGATTTATTCGAAAAAGCTCTTGAAAACCATTAAGATGGTAAAGCAATCGTTTTATTTTAAGTCGGGAGCCTTTGTTGGAAGCGACGTTGCGGAACCAGATTAGCTCACGTTGCTTTACCGGTTTAGTCATGTGGAAGGATGCAGTCAGAATGCACTCTGTCGCATAATGCAAAAGAGTGCCATTTGTGGTCCCACATGGGCAATTTGCTGTCGAGGCAAGGTTAAACCTTTTCAGATATGAGGGAAATGGGCCGTGTGTCCTGTAAGAAAGAGGATTTCTTCCCCTTTCCAGTTGCTTGGTTGAGTCGAGACTCTTGGCGGGATGTTAAATGTGGACCTCTCCGTATCTTCATCTTCCCAGTCTGTCTGCCAGTCCTCCATCATTTTTTCTTGAAGGTTGATTTCAGGAAGGATATCGGAGCCTTAACAGATAGTGGGTCTCTATCAGACTCCGCAGCTTCTTTTGCTAATCTGTCCGCTTCCTCGTTTCCGTCGTAGCCCACGTGAGCTTTGATCCAAGAAATGTGAATATGCTTATTCGTGATAAGGCTCTTATTAGATCTCTCTAGCTATTGTGATTATACTTCTTGGGTTAACTGCCGCCTGGACACTCGCCTGATTGTCCACTAGAATGGTTATTGGCTGGTGAGGGAGGCTGGTTGCACCCACTTGCGGATTTATTTTAAGAACACAACATTTTGAATTCCTGATAAATCCTGCTTAGTTTCAAGTATAAACTTGATACTTTGATGGACACTGGGTTTCAAAAATGTAGGAGTATTTTTAAATTAATATGGAATTTAGAATATAAAAAATATTACTTCAATGTAATAAATAATAATAAAAAAATTACTATGCCTCGAAATTTGAATGTTCCGAAATTTGTAATTCCAAACATTAAAATTAAATTTTGTTTCCATTGAAGCTTAAAAAAAACTTCAAGAACTAATTTGACGTGAAATATTAAATAAATAATATTTTAAGCATTTAAGAGTTTAAGTTTAATGAAAGGAATTGTTGGTAAAGATTTATTTAATTGTAGTGAAATTCTGCTCAGTTTTGGAACTTGAACTGCAAAGCAATTCTAAAAATGCTCTGAGAGAAATTCAAGATGAGATAATTAATTTATACATTTTTTGTTTCACCACCCTAGAGTAAAATTGGCTAGAATAAAATTATTGAGCGTATACAGTCTTTCGACCTTTAACTATATATCACTGTATACATAAGGCAATCATACTGGACCTGCAGGGAACGCCCTCTCAGAATAGTACAAACCTACCAACAGTGACGAAGAGATTAAAGATGAAGGAGAAATTCGGAAAAGATCCGTAAGCATTATCCCTTCCAAGTTCACTATATGTTTCATTTTGAAAATTACTGAATTTATTTCAAAAATGAGTATTAGACATGTAGCTGATGATAAGTATGTAAAGAAAAAATTAGCATTTTTTATTTTCAAGACATTTGTGGTTTCACAGTGAAGCCAACGAACAGTAACGGGCTATTTTGACTCTGAATAAGTTATCATCGAAATGCAATTTAAGTTATGTATTTAATTTATATATATAATATACATAATAAATATATATTATTTAATTTATAATATATATTTATTCAGGATATTCAACCTTCATAAAATTCAATATTACTTTCGAAGATTCAATTTAAAAAAATATCATTTTGTGCAAGAACCTTCATCATTTTATTTCTCTTCGAGATAAAAAGCAATTTAGCTCTTGTAATGCTGATATCTTTGTGAATATTAACGATATTAAACTGGAATTCTTACATAAGTTGGCATATATATCTGGCTCTTAAGTTATGAAAGAAAAATTACGCTACGTATCGCCCATGCGCAGTAAAAAATGCTCAGTGTGGTTTCATTGTGAAACCAATGAACGCGAAAGTGTTGAAGACATAGTAATAGACGTAAAATAATACTTTAATGGTAATCAAAACGTATGTAAGCAACGCATAAGGTGTTTCATATTAATTACTTAAATTTCCGAATTTAATTGTGTGTACGCGAAATTCCGTGATAGTCATTGGGAAAGGATGCTGTTCGCTGCTTTTGGAAGTTGGGTACTAATAGTGATGCTGGCAAATTAAGAAACGACATCGGATACACAAATTTATCGTCAACAATATGAAACAAACATAAAATAAAAGAGCAATATTGTAATGTATTTACTATAAAATACTAGAAGTAAGGGATACTTGTTTGTTAAAGCGGCCACCGAGCTTACTTGGCGACCTTCGGATTTCGCCAAGGTTCAGTGTTCTACAGTTCTGATAATTTCCGAACGGATTTGTTTAGGTCTGCCGTGCTCTTCACCTGTTTAATTTTTAACGAAGGAACGTTTTGAGGTGAGAACTCATTTTGGAATTAAGAAAAAAACGTAGATTCTTAACATTCAATGAACAAGCGTAGCTACTAGTTATCCGCTTTGATGAAAGCGAAGCCTCTGATGTTTTTTCAAGTCTAAAAAAATTGCCCGGTACCCACTTTCTGTCCTTATGAGATTTGCCCTTATTATATGCGCCAGGCATCGCATGTGCAAGAGACCAATAAAAAGCTTATTGCGCACCCAAATCCAATGTTCTCACATCGCCAAACCGTCTTCCATCTTGGCGATATATCTCGGTTGCTTGGCGATTCAATATCGGTGGCCGCTATAACGTGCAAGTACCAAGTCAAGCATGCCGAATGATTTTAATTTAGAAGGCTGGAGGCTTGCAATATTCCGTGCAGTGCGCATGGTGTTCGCGCATAATTCCTATCTTTCCTGGACACTATTGATTTGTTTTATAATTCCTCACTTTAGACAGCTAAAACGTAATACAAATTTAATTTTTTCTTCGAATAGTGGGGAGCGACACCCCTCCTCCCGAGTCCACGTGCCGGCTTCCGCACAGAATGCATATTATCTCAAAGTTTTTTAACCACGGTGATGCTGCTGACTTCTTAGAAAAAGTCGGGAACTACTGAGATAGGTGATGTTTATGCTTATTAAAGCCATGGAATTCTATTTAATGAATATTGTTTGGGTATATAATCTACCACCAAACCAGTTCATTAAAACACCCTTTCTCGAATTCCAATTTTACGTCTTTTTTCATTTATGCGTATCAATCACATCCCTTTAAAACCCGAATTTTTTTTGTTTATTCTCCTTTTAAATTAAACTTTTATTAGGACAAAAGTTGGTACTCTATGAAACAACGCCACTATATATAAAAGTTCGTAGTTTTGCCACTTTTAATGAAATTCAAACTACAAGAAATATCCAGAGAGAGAGACATAAATATTGAGAAATTAATTGCCAAAGTTATCTAATAGCCATAATATATGTATATGTTACCGTTAAAGTATGAAATCCGTTATTCTATAGAATACCTAGTTATTCTATAGAATGACTGATCCAGTCAGTTAAAGTGTTAAATAAACTTTTATTTTACACTTTAACTAGTTATTCTATAGAATAACGGTCCACGCATCGTTAAAGTGTAAAATAGCCGACATGATGCAGCCTGTTTGTTAGTCAGATTGGTTATTTGTATTTTCAGCATCTGAAGTGGGCACCGGATTTTTTTTTATTAAGAAACATCCTACGTCTTCGCTAGTAGCGGGAGCCGGAACCTAGTAGCTTCGCTAGCTCATTGAATGTAAGGAATCTGCGTTTTTTAAATACTCATATGAAGTAGGGAAAATTGTTCTAGCGATGCCTGCGGCATCTGAAGAGGGCACCGAGCAAATTTTTTTAACTTTAAAAACATCCTACGGCTTCGCTAGCAGCGGGAGACGGAACCTAGTAGCTTCGCTAGTTCATTGAATGTCAGAAATCTGCTTTTTTTAAATACTCACATGATGTAGGAAAAATTGTGCTAGCGATGCCCGCGGCATCTGAAGAGGGCACCGAGCAAATTTTTTTAACTTTAAAAGCATCCTACGGCTTCGCTAGCAGCGGGAGACGGAATCTAGTAGCTTCGCTAGCTCATTGAATGTAAGGAATCTGCGTTTATAGTGGAATTTGTCCATAACTTCGTTCCTAATAGAGATACTGAGACAATTCCTGTATATTCTGGAACCTTTATTTTGTCGCCAAATTGCCTAAACAGTCGCCAAGTTTGTCGCCAAGGTTGACTGTCTTTGACTTCCTTCCAATACGCATTCCTGTAAATCTCTCTTTCCAACTAGAAGAATAATATGGCAAGAAAGCGACATTACAGTTTTATGACACTATTATAGTGGTTTTAATTTTCCATCGGTTATGGCTGATATTCAATCAGTGCGTAATTTAGGAAAAAGCGGACTTGTTTTAATGTCACTTTAACGGTCTATCATTAGTTATTCTATAGAATACCTAGTTATTTCATAGAATAACTAGGTAAAGTGTGAAATAAATAATTTATTTTACACTTTAACTAACTTGATCAGTTAATCTATAGAATAACTGAATTATACGCTTTAACGTTGACATATATAAAGCATTCATAAATTGTATCAACTTATCTTAGACATTTACCTTAAGCATCTGATTGACAATTAGATTTCAAACAACTGAATTGAATACAATTATAGTCATGCGTAAGCGAGAATTAAAAAGAAAGTTAAAAAGTGCGTTATTTCATGACAATATGGGAAACTGTTTCTGGAAGCATTATAGGCTTTTCTTGTTATAAAAAACCTTGATCGTAGAAAAGTAATTGCAAACGCAAGAATAAATTAAAGTCGTTCATTTGGGAAAGTGATAAAAACTGAAATTTATGATTTTTTGAAGAAGCTTGTCTTCATGGTATTCTTTTTAATAAGTATGAATGCTATAGAATTAATATATGAACATTTTCCACTTTGAATAAAAAATTCTTACATCTAGTCACTTAAAATGGCACTGGCACTTTTGATCATAAATAATGCTTAAATTGTTCAAAACAATCTTGCTGCTACTGAAGGAGAAATGAACATTTAGAGCTGAATATAGTTAGATATTCTTTTACTTCAATTTTTCTCCCACTTATACTGGTGACATGCATCCTTGGGGTTTTTTTTCAGGGCAAATGTTAACTAGATGATGAAATTACCAAGAAAGATGTGTGCTGGATATTTTTAATATCTTTTTTTATCCAAACAAAAGCTTAAGCAATTTTTTATTCCAATTACTCGTTCGAAGAATACAGGAGAAAATACTTATTTCAACTGATATTTTTTAGCGAAAAGAAATCCCATTGTATTTTCTGTTAGCCCGAAGCAAAACAAATAACTTTCGCCAAATTCAGCACACAGAAAACATGTATGCCGTATATTTTTTGCAGCAATTCGCAAATAAAAGCCATACGTGTAAGCACAGCTTCCTTCAAGCAAATAGAAGAGGCTTCATTCTAGAATAAGGCAGAAGACTTTAAATATTTGTTATGACTCTGCTTTAAAGAAGTGGCATCCTTTCGAATGGAAGAATATCAAAGGAAAGAATATATATATTTTTCTCTCCAGTGTTGTTTTTCAGCTGAAGTAAGAAATTATATTTGCTTTTTCCTGCAGTTTTGATAAAACATTCATCAATTGGTGTTATTCCAAGAATATTTGTATGGAAGCTCCCTCAAATAATTACAAACATAATAAGCAATTTTTGATAATAATAAATAATAATTAATTATTATCCACCATTATACAAACGCTATTCTGTATAATGGTACACCAATGAAAGGGAATATTCTTTAACATTTGCATTACGTTTATTCCTTCAGAATCACTATCTAAGGGTGAATCACTCATGGATAGGGAAAAAGAGCAGCTCCTGTGGTCAAAGTTGGAGCACCAAAGGTAGAAGACTGACTTAGCTCCGATGCCAGGATATACCCCCTAGCACTGGGTAGCTCAGGTAGCTCGGGATCGCTACTTCCCGCACTCGCTCATATGAGCAAACCCCTGAGGGCATTCCTTCAGAAGTTATATGGTGAGTTACAATGTATAAGGAAATGAAAATATCGATTTCCGTAAGATCCAGCCAAGAAAAAGTTTCTGCATGAAAAGCAGAAGAACTTTTGCTTCACATTCAAATAATTTCGAATATTTTCATAGTTGAAGGTTCTGATTAGTGAATATAAAAAAAATGTCTCTGTTTATTCTGTGATTTGCAATGTTCTGCCTCATGTATTCACCGAAACAATGATGCTAATGTGGAAGTGAGAAGGAAATTCGGGTGGAAATAGAGATACGAAGGAAAAAAAACTGCTTTCTGTGCAGCTGTCTTACTCAAGCCTTAGGCTATTGATTGAATTATAGAGTGGTAATTAAGATTGTTTGTGTGCAGTAAAGTGTAAGAATTAGGAAAATCCAGAAATCTAGTTAGAAAATCAAATAGTAAAGAAGAACTAGGAAAATCCAGCAATCGAAGTACACGCTTTTATTTTGGCATGGCGATGATTGCATTAATTTTAATAAACAAATCTTTGCAATTAAAACACATTATTTTACAGAGATGATCCCATAAAGAAGAAGAATTAGGAAGCTGTTGATTTGTTGTAGACAAATTATCAATATCAGATTATTTTTCTCAAAAATATCCCAATTAGGCATCCAAAATTAAATGTTTCTGCTGACAGATATAGCAGTTTTGTAAAACTAAAATGAACAACATTTGGATGATAGAATTCGCGTTCAGATCACACTCTGAAAATATTTAACCTTGGTAAAAACAAAAAACACACTATTTCTGTTTTAAACAATTTTAATCGAGGGAGTTTTGGATATACGATTGTCTGAGATAAAGATAGATTTATTCCTAATCTTTTCAATTTATCGTCGCTTAACAAGAAATAACAACTGTTTCAATTTTTTTGAAATTTCAGAGAGGAAGAAAAAACTGAATTTTTCTCAACCATTAATGAATATTTCTGTATTTTTTTCACATCTGATGTGAACATGAGGCCGTATTTTCCTTTCATACGTGAAAAAATATTCGTTATTGGTTGCGAAAAATTAAGTTTTCTTCTTTGAAATTTCAAAAAATTGAGATAGGTGGTGTTGCTTGTTAAGCGACGATGTAGTGTACGTAATATGTGCAAATTGCACTCTTTCCGTATTTAGATATTCATAAAATATTAACATTCTGTGAACACAAACGCTTTAATAGGCCCAAAATGCATATTATCAAAAGGCAGTTCCTTACTTGAAGATATTCCTGTTACATATTATCAAATGGTAGTTCATGACTACAAGATATTCCTGGTGCATATTATCAAATGGCAGTTCATGACTACAAGATATTCCTGCTGCATATTATCAAAAGGCAGTTCATTTCTTGAAGATATTCCTGTTGCAAATGACAGTTCATGACTACAAGATATTCCTGGTGCATATTATCAAATGGCTGTTCGTGACTAGAAGATATTCCTGGTGCATATTTTTCTATTTTGAAAACGATTGTCATTATAATTTATAAAACACCGTGTGTGCATAGCAATAAATTTTCCTTCTGATTGAACCACCAAACTGCAATAAAAGTATCGTTTTCAAGGGATACTTGGAGATTTTGCCCAGGTAAAAATGGACTGTTTCAGAGTTTCAATATATTGACTATTTACAAATTACACTCTTTCTGTATTTTGATATTCATCATATGTTAAATCATTATGTGGGACAGAAACACTTTAATAGCCAGAAATGGCTAGCAATCAAATAGCAATTGATGACTATAAGATTTTCCCACGTGTATATTTCTAGACTTTTAAAATGATTGACATTAGATGTTTAGTAGTATCCTGTGCATAGCAATACATTTTCCGTCTCGTTGATAGACACAAGTACCACAAAGCTGTAATATGTATTTTCTGCTTTCAGAATTTTCGTGCAGATAAAAATACACTGTTTGAGAGTAGATTTAACTTAGTTTTCGAATGGCGAAGTGGTCGCATAAAAGTGTTTGTCCGTGTCCTCACTGACAACCTCGCAAGGAACCCTCGAAATTTTAGGGGAAACCAGAGAAGAATCTCTGTCAGTGCCAAAAAGTTCTTAGCATTTTGCAATTTATTTTGATGAAAGTTTTTGGAGCTCTAGAGGGGGTGGATAGGAACAATTCCTTTAATTTAAAGGACTTATTCTGATCTAGAAGAAAGAGGTCCGAGATCGACATGGAGGAAAATTCTAATATACTCTTGCGATGCTGATTGTTTTATCGTCTTTCGGCGAAGTGAGGAAAATTAGAAGCGCTGCTTACTATATGTTTCATGAAAGGTCAAAGTTAAAAAAGTGATATCGACATTTAAGAAACTAAACTTAAAAGTTAAACGGCAAATTGTATCTTCTGAAATACTAAACTAATGATCTTGAAATTCATCTTCTGTGCTACAACGGAATCCACTACACGGTTATAATATCCATAAGAAGATAAAAATGTGCTTATTGGTTAAAACAAAGTTTATTATCTTTTAACTTACCAAAGACTTCTTTTACGTAACCCTTTACTTCGTAAAATCCTAGAATTTCAAATTCAGATAATTGATATTCATCCGAAAATTGATTTCAGAGAAAATAAATTTTATACAATCTGTCCTTAATACTATTCCTTTTTTCGTGAGTAAATAATACCTAATTAAAGAAATGTAAATTTAATGTGAAATTTAAAAAAAATATATCATAATCACGATTTTAAACAAATAGATTAACTTATTTTCAAGAAAATCTTCCAACAGTTTGGAAATGAGTTACATAATTTATTCTTTCGATTGTTTTCACTCAGATTATACAAAAGAATATTTTACAACAAATTAGCAAACTTGGTGTACTCCTCCTACAAAAGAATATTTTACAACAAATTAGCAAACTTGGTGTACTCCTCTGGAATCGTGGATCTCGGAATAAGAATTTCTGAGTCAAACTGAACAATATTCTTCAATGAATTTATGAATATCCACCATGTATGAATTATTTCCAAGAAAGTTTTGCTACTTTTAAACCTTCCAAATTGCCATTTATTTTGATCGAACAAATTTTATATCTAAAAATAAATATTTAAAGTAGACAGTGGGTATATTTTAGCAAGTTTTTAAATTATGTAGTCGGAATAATATTTTCCCCTTCTATTTTAACGAAAATGTACAAAATAAGTTTCCTTGTCCCCTGTACATCTCTAGTTGTTTTTGAATGTTGGAAAAAAACTGAGATTTTATCACTTTAAACGTGTGTGAAGCTACTCACTTTTTTAAAATTCGAAATATTTTTTAAATTTTGTTATTTGTTTTATATTCTGCATTTAATTTGAAAAAATACCTAATGTATCGCAAGAAGCAGAAGTTTTAAAGAAATACATGAAGTGTGCTTCGACATTACAAATCTACTGATCTTGAAGGAAGCGATAAATATTAGTTACCTGACAATAATGAGAATCTACTTGTTATTCTTAATTTGTTGGTTGTAATTGTAAAAGGAAAATAAAATTGTATTTTCCGGCTTATGTTTGCAGATAGAGGAGTGATTTCCTTCTATGAAACAGAACAATAATTCTATGGAACTAATTGAAAAAAAAAAAAACGTTAAAGCATACAAAATTATTTGTTCAGCATCACAGGACGTTTAAAGTATTTTATAACGAAAGATGAAGCTAGCAGAATATTTTTTATGCGCATTTTTTGTAGCAGGATCACAAATAAACCTTGAAGCTTGAAAAAACGAGATAGAGAAAAAAAACCCATCAAGTTTCTTTATGAGTTTCATTAAGTTTCTTTATGAGTCAGCCCTATTAGCACAAGATATATTTTACGATATCTCAGCGATTTGCTAAGATATTCCGAATGCCTCACAATATCGTAAAGATATGGTATGGATACTGTATAACATCTTGTGCTAATAGGGAGTAGTTTCACGTATATGTATTAAAGAACTGTGCATATAACATTCGAACACTTACCTGGAATCTGTAATTTATTTAAAGAATTGTGAATTTCACATAAGTTGAAAGAAAAAGGACAATTGACATTTTTTAAAGATTTCATTCGATTCCGTTAAGCTCAGTAAATCATTTTTTATATATGAATTTTGATGTGAATTTTACGATAGTTAATGAAAAATAAATCTATCTACATATTTCTGCTCTTCAAGCAAACTACGATTTTATGAGAAATATGAGTCCTTACATTGTTTCCAAATTTCTTCTGCAAATGAGGAATAAAATTAATGAAACTACAAATGATTAAATTTATGGCTAAGCGTGTTTATTGCTTCTTCCTACCGAGCTTCTGTTTTTCATGCATTTAGAAAAAAGTTGAGCATTTTTCACTAAAGCCAATTTAATATACTCTGTTGTTAGACCATAAAACACCCTTGATTTTTGACTCTGGCCTTTACCAATAAAAAGTGAAATAGCTAAAAGTTAATTGCC
>BGPR01029462.1:0-19272 GCA_013235015.1 Araneus ventricosus | reverse complement strand
ACGAAGGTAATTGTTACAAATATAGTTATTGACAAAACGAAAGTTAGTGTCAATTGATTCATCATTTCTGTTTTCCATGCTTTTTTAAATTTCTTAAGCACTCTGCCAATGGGCATGAAATTTTCGACTACAATGGGGAACTTCAGCATTTTTTTTTAATTTTTTAAATCGATTTAAAATGCTTCGAAACGAACAATAACATTAAGAAAAAAATTCTAGACACTTTTGTTTTTTTTAAATTTGCAATCAAAGTTCGCCTCTCAGAAAACGCGGGAAAAACGATCTATTTTGGCGCGAAACGGGTGTGACGTCAAAATTGCCAGACAGGGGAGAAACACTCTTCCTTCCCGTTCGCGCTCTATAGAAATTCTCTTTTTTTCTATGCTTTCCGACTATCGCATCAGATAAAATAATGTCGGAAAGATACAAGTATTGTATTGTTCCTAAATGTCGTAATACAACTATAACGGCACCCGATAAATTATTTATCAATGTGCCAAAAAATTATGTTATTCGCAAAAAGTGGTGTAAAGCGATGAAGAGAGATCCGAAGCTAAATCCGGAATTATCAGCAAGCAGCGTTCGTCATGTCTGTGGAGATCATTTTGATGCGAGTTATTAATCTATATTATACCTATTAAAATTGTATATCATGAAGCACAGTAAATTCAGAATTCGATATCTTTTTTGTTTTTAAAAGAAGTATAAGGTGAGGTTAGCAGCAAAAAAAATAAGATATTTTAAAGCAAATAGTTAAAGTTAATTAGTTTTTTCCCATTTGATTACATGGAATTTATTTGTTTACCCTTTGAGAGGCCATTGCCCCTCAAAGGGTAAAAATATAGAAGATCCCACCTTCTTTAAGAATCTTTTTTTAAAAAAAAAAAAAAACTTGCTCATGTTATTTTATAGCATAAATTTTTTTTCAATGGATATTCGAATGTTTCTTATATTTTTTTAAAAAATTATCAGTACTATTGAAAATTAACAAGAATATCTTAAAAATTAGTTTAAATTCACGACTTTTTTTATAATAAAATTCGTTTTCATTTGTAGTTCAACAAAATAATTCGCAGAATTAACTTTTGATTCAAAATAAATTCTTTATATTCAATGAATGCATTAAAATCAAAATTAGTCTTTAAAAGTTAGTTTGCGCATGAATTATTATAGTTGAGAAAAGGTGGGATAAATTTATCTCATCGTGCATCTCGAGTTTGTTGATGGCAGCACTTAAATTCCTAGATCAGTCGCATTTAGTCTGGTTTGAATATTGTTATAAATTTATAGTTTTTTTTATATAATTCAAAAATTACTAACATAATGAAAAAAACTTACTTTGCAGTAAAGAAGGCTTACTACTTACAGATACTTTGTTCGTATCTTTTTTATTTTTTTGCAATTTACGAAAGTGGTTACAGTTTTATCATTTTTAATTTTTTAGTGTTTTTCTTTGTATAAGTTATTTTTACCAGATTTTATATTAATTAGTATAAACTTGTATTTTAAAATTAATACTAGTACAAAGGAAATAATTTATCTAGTAAAATAAAACGTAGTAAAATAAAACTATATAAAATAAAATTAATTTTTAAAAGTCACAGGTGTGTTTTTAAAAAATGCCGTACCTGAAATTATTTTGAACGGAACTTCTGAAATAAATAAATTCCTGTCTTTTTTTTCTGTAGGCATACGAAATTTAATACAGCATGCAAAAAAAAAATCAGGTTCTTATCTTTCTGTTCTTGCTTGTGCAACAGAAATCGCAGCGTCTTCTCGGAATGCCGAGGGCCCTTCTGCGATTTATTGTTGCTTGATGGTTTCGAAAACCTATCCGTTTTTTCCAAGGCGAATCCTTTTCTGTATAGTATAGAGCCCTGTTCCGGTAACTGAAGGGACGGTCAAAACAACTTTTCTTATGAGATAATTTACGAGCCGGCGTTTTGTGTCCAGTTTCTTTGTCGGAACTGAATAATTACAGACACATGTACTGACAAAACATTTGTGTTACTTCCCTTGTAATAAAATCCTTGGCAAATTATCCGATTTAGCTTGTACAAAACCAATATCCATTATGAAATTGAACGCTGTAGAGTAGAAAAACTAAAAACTGCACTTTTAAAATGTTAGTTAGTACAAACGCCTTGATTCAAAGCAGAATACAGAACTAGGGAAAGAGAAGTATGCGAAGGAAGGCACCCTCTACGTCAGAATCTACTCGGCCAATGAGAGTGCGTTTCGGATTGCATCATGATTCTTGCTATTTCAGTGCATCTTTCGCTCTCAATATCTAAATAAATAAATTTTTCTGTAAAATTTCACTTGCATATTTGAAATTAGAATGATTTTTTCTACAAATACGGATGGCTTTCATGTGTTTTTAAAAAATGCTGAAGTTCCCCATTGTCGTTAGTAAATTTGTGAAAATTAGATACGTTTGGATTGATAGAAGGCCGTCTAAGACGGTTACAAATCTTCTAGTTTACAATAAAAGTGGAGGTAACAAAGAAGGAATTGGCTTCAAGCAAATATTCTTTACAAAAAAGAATATCGTTTTAAGCATCATAAAAGACTAATCGTAGTCAATAACAAATCTTGATAAAACAGAAAGTGAATTTCTAATAAAATTCAAGTTAATATTTTCTCAAACAATGTATTTTCACACCAACTAATTCTTATATCAGATTACTCAGAACTGTAATTCCGTTCCGGACTTTCGAATCCTGCAGTAATATATCTGTATAATTCTTGTACGGATGACATGCATGGAGAATTTAAATTAATAATAAATGTAAGATACACTGGGGGAACTAGAAAAATTCAAAATCAGTAAGATAAGAATGAAACAGGTTTTAACAAAGCACGCAAAATGACAGTAATTGAGAGCAGCTTTTAATCCAGGTTTTGTCTCGAGATACGTTGTTGCTTTCTGAAATTATTCTATTACGCCAGAAAAACTTTGAAATCCTCCAACAAAGTTAATGCTTCACTTCTTTGTATCAAAGGAAAGGATAATATTTTCTTCTCCTAAATAAATACATACCAGAATGTTGTTTATCAGCATAAAAAAGAAAATTAAAAGAAAAAAGGAATTCACAACACAACTGCAGCAGACAGCAACTCCCCTTCTCTCAGGGTGACGAGTGCCTGTGAAGCAGACAGTGTCTCCCATTTTGAAATCGCCCTACGTCTCCCATATTTCATATTATGTGCTAAAACTGCTCAGAACGTGTGAATTTCCAAAGACAACTTAGTTACGTTCATCAATCATTTGGAACAGCATATGTGTGGTATGGATACGCCCAAACAAGTTCAGTGTGGTTTATTTTTGCTATTAGTTTTTGCGCAAAGAAGGTGTGAAAGCAAGTGAATTTTGTCGTTGAATGCAAGTCGTGTCATACAAGGCATAGGTTCAACATTATTGTGGAACATAACAAAACCTCCGTATCGCTATTAAAAGCAATTGACTGGGCAAATTGTCAAAAAGTGTAATTTTACTTCAGGATAACGCAAGGCCGCACCTTGCCAAAGCAACAAAGGATGCTCTGTGTGCTGTTCTATGGGAAGTTTCTGTTCAATGCCTTACAGTCAAAATATATCGCCTTGCGATTACCACGCGTTTTTTTCGTTAGAGATGGCCCTGTAAAGGCAGCGCTTCACCAGCAATCGTGCGGTGCGTGATGCTGGGAAAGAGTTGTTTAATTGTCAGCCTTACTCCTTCTTCTCGTAAGGTATAATAAAGCTCTAACACGTTGAGAGATTTGCTGAAAAAATGGTATGGTTATTTGTTGGCTGTCAACATCTTAAGGTAAAATTCTTCGATGGTTACAATATGTTAGGTTCCTCTCATCTGCACTCAGTGGCCGAGGCTGCAGGATCACCAAGAAGGGAGAGATCGCATGTTTTCAGAGAGCAGGAAACCGGGAGACGAACGAAGAGGAAGGAAGAATGGGATCAGACTGACGACCGGAGAACAGAACGCCATGCACTAAATGGACTCTTGTTTTTTCTTTCTATATTTCGGAGAATGCATTCATCCATCTATGTGTACATGTGTAAATTTACTTAGAATGTATTTAATCTAGGAAAGGACCTGCTTCTCCATTCGATTCTAAAAAGCTATCACAAACACATCATTGTTAGACAAGAATATCAGTGAAATAAGATACAAAGGATTGTGTGAGGGGCCTGTCAAATTGGAACCGCAGCTGGGAGTGGATTCGGACAAAGGAATTGTATTCAACATATTCTTATAATATACTTCGTATAGCAGAATGGAGAAAAGGAAATCATGACATGGACGAAAGTAACCTTGAGCGACAAATTTGAACCTCACATGAATTAAATTCATAGAGTCAATTTTCTATTCATGTCATATGAAAAACAATTCAAACCGAACAAAACATCCAACCAATTAATTAATTAGAGTCCGACGCGGAGAAACATTGAAATTCATTCAGAGTTAGAAAAAACAAAGATCATTATTCATTCGATTCACCCGCACCGTTTTATCCACATTTGCATTTTTGAAAGGGTTAATTCAGCGCTAGTTTGCCCGTTATCTGTGCGGTGAGAACGGACACCTTTTGGGCACTCCATTATGCCCGGTGACTCCGCCGACGGGTCATTCATTGGGGCACTAATTACTCGTCATGTCCAAAACGCAGATTGTCATTTTGTGTCGAGAGAGCTCATAAATTGCCCCACAGGAAATTTGTTTTCCTCGACATTTTGAAAGACTGAAGTGTATTAGTTAAATACAGGATACACCCCTGTCAAAAGTTCCGGAAGATGAATGAATGTGTCTTCTGGTGAATTGCGTCAGGACTGCTTCTTTGGGTTTTTGAAATGGTCGACAAAGACTTCAAGAAACGGCAAATCCTTAGAAAAGTGTAGATTTTTATAGGTAATGTCTCCATGTTGGAAAAGCCTCGAAGTACCTTATATTAGCCGTATGAACAGATTAACAAATCAAAAAGTTATACAATCATTTTACTGAACTTTTTCAGTTGAAGAAATTATCTGAATTTTCCATACAAGGCAAAGATAAATGACATCGAAAAAAGACATTTTACTTTTAGACAAAAGAAGAGAAAAGAAAGAGGAAAGAAATGACATTTTTCTGGATTAGAAAAGAAATAGTCCCTTGACGAATGACCTTAAATTCGCGGTATTTGGGAGAGGGCGAACTTTGACATGGGACACTCAATGAGTTATGGATGACTCCCAAACATCTCCTTTGCGAAACCTTGGATGGATCATCCCGATATATATTTTAAAGTGGACCTTTTATATCCATAGTTCTTGACTTTTATTGCAGTTACTCTAAACCTTTCCCTTACTAGAGAACTTTTCTTATTTCTGTTTCTCACGCATAGCCTCGAGATGTAGAGAGACGTTTTTCCTCTTCTCCAGGCTGGATAAATTCCCTTGAAAACTCTAATTTGGAGTCTCTATCCGGCAGTGTCCGGATTGATGGATTAAGTGTCTCCCGGGGAACAAGAAATCTCGGGTGATTCGGTGGTGAGAGAAAGGAATTTCCAGTAATTCATTCACCATCGGGAAGCTCACTTTGAGTTTTACAGTGAGTGTGACGTTTTAGATTCGATTTCTCTCAGTTTCGGGTGAGGAGTAAGTGTATCACCCGGTGGAAACTGCTCATGGAATCTTTGGAGAACACCGATTCGTTTGTGTAACATTTTCTTCCTCAATTCAGCTCTTCAGAAGAAAGCGAACAACTTCAAAAGTAAACGAAGATTACTTAAAAGTAAACGATTTATTCCTTACGCTCGCAGAGTATCGTATCTGTAATTAGGAAATCGTCTTCTCCGATTTCTGAAATGCCAGTAATGGAAATGCGTTGTCTTTGATATTAATTCGAAGGCTGAATCTTTGTCCTTCCACCATTGGAGAAAATCCGCAGTTTGAAGAAATAGGATGGGAATTCATGCATTGCTTTTCCGAATACGAATTTGGAAAGAGAAGTTGCTGTAGTCTTCAAAATTCGACATCGCCGTTCATGAATTTCCAATTTCATCACCTCTTAGAGTCTGAAAAACACGTTTCGGAAAATCTCAAGCACATTCGTAATTGTGGTCCAAAAATAATTTACCAAATTACTTTTATAAAGAGTGTTGCGGTTTCGGGTTATCGAGTTCAAATGGCCATTTGCGGAAAGACTTCAAGAGGAAAAATATCCTTCAATATCGGAAAGAAATCTGCAATTTTGGTGCAAAGAACATTTACTAAATTTCATCCGTCTATCGAGGTTCTTTTTTCCTCTACTTATCATGCTTGCTCACAGACAAAGAGATAGACAGAATTAAAAAAGTTATTTCAGATTTAGAGAGTTGGTGAACACTGAAATTTCTCCAAATCTGAAGTCGAATATTTTGTCGATTACAATATTTTCTCTGTGGTTACTTCGCAAACCAGAAAGGTATGAGCGCCCTCACACAACCCTCGAGGCGTTCAAGGATTTATACAAACTTCCAACGACACATCTCCCTCTATGAAACGGTAGGAGAAATGTTAAAACAATAATCCGAAAAAATGTAGAATGAAATTCATAAAATTTCTTTGATTAAAGAAACCATCGGTTTCCGAATATAAAATAACCAGTGGAAAAGGTAGACGAGGACAAAAGTACCGAAAAATAACTCAAGGTTCTGCGAGGTAAATATCTAACAGGCAAAAACAAATAAAAAACCTCATTTCCAAGAAACAAAATAAATAAGAAAAATTCCAAACATTGGAGAAAAATAAAGAGAAGGAGTGAACTGTCACGGAGCCAGAAAAACAAAAATGTAAATCTGGGTACATTTTTTTAGAATTTCAAGTGGCGTTCATAAATCTCCCACTGGCGACAGGCCCCGAGAAACGTACATCTCACTCCCTTTTGAAAACATCCATTTCCTCTTTTTTAATACCAGGCGCGGGGTCAGATACAAATATGAGTGTCACTGGCAGCGACGAAGAGGAATTCGTTTTCGGACCGAGAATGTTTTTCTCCAGTTCGCCCTTTCTTTTTCCTTTTTTAACCAAACTTGGGTGTATTTCGAAATAAATTTCGTCTCTTTTTTCCTGTTATCCCAAAAACGGAACCAAACGTCATCTTTGGAAGAAAGTCCAACATCCATTTATGTCAATCGTAAAGATTGGACGAGTATAAATACTGATCTGAAATATTTTTTTCAAGAAAAATGTTAAAAAATGGGCACTTGACTGATGTCTTTTTAGAAGGGGAAGCGATAGCATTGTCCGAGCCAGATGTCTCAGAAAACCTGCCCTGTCTCCAGTTTCTTTTAAAATATTTCCTTTGGTAAGTACGGAGAAAATTGGCACAAAATATTATTAGATACATCTGTGTCTACATTTTATTGTCTGCATTTAATGTTCTTTCTGCTTTTAAGGAGATCACGGGCGTCTGACAGACGCCGCGTGAATTTTATTTTGTTGATGAGCGCAGTTGAGAAAAATTTTGTCTTTAGAGGGCGATTGTACCTCTTCTCCTCCAGAATGGTCGAGGCCGCGGTGGCCTAGTGGCAAGGTCTCGGCTTTGGCGCCGGAGGGCTCCAGGCTCGAAACCCGATTCCACTGAAGATCCGCCGTGTATGGGACCCGTTGCACGCTAAATCATAAGTATTGGCCAAATGTCCTCCCGTTGGTGTGGCGTGGAAGTTTGGAGAGGGGGTGCCAGCTCAGGTTTCGTCCTCGTCATTGACGGAGGCTCGAAATTACGAGGTCCGTCCCAAAATAGCCCTCGCGTTGCTTCAAAGCGGGACGTTAATATAACTAAAACTAAAATCCTCCGGAATGGCCCCTTTCCGTTCCCGATTTTCGAATCAGGATCTAGATCGTTTCGCGCTCTTTTTAGTGAATGCTGTAATCTTCCAGACGCCACGAGACCAAACTCTTTGACAGTAAGTGAATGGTTGAATTGCACAGCTTTTTAATAGACATTTTTCTTATTTATTCTCACTTATGTAATTAGATGACATTTGAAATGTTATTAAAGAAAGTCAGAAATATTAATGTATATTATACAATATTTTGAATAAAAACAGCTACCTTTGAGTATTTTACTTTTACACGTTCTTCTCCAATAAGAATGGCATAACATTTAGTAAAAATATGGAGAAACGTATGAAAATAAAAAATAAAGAATATTATTACAATGAAACTAAAATATGTATCATTATTATTATCCCCTTCCTTGGTCGGCGTCGCAAAATCCGTCATACGTTCGGCTCTTTTGTTCCCCTACGCTATTTAAATCCATAATTATGTCAATTTAACAATTAATTTTAAATATAAAAATCACCTGGACAAGCTAAAATGTCTCAAGTATTCTTTATCATCTTAAATAGATTGAAATAATAAAAAATATATCAATTGGGCGGTGGCATCTGATAAGAAGGTAGAATAAAAACGTAAGGCAAGGAGTTAATGAGCGAAGTGGGTGGTGTCTGTCAGACGCCATGCGACCTACAAATAAATTTTCAGAGGTTCGAACACTTTAGGGTTAAATTGACAAGTTGATTTTTAAGCTGAAAAGGAGTAATTGGAAACTGATTCTAGAACATCAGAAATTCATGCTTAGTTTGAGAGATTTGTTATAAGTAATTTTCCCTTTTAATACTTTGATATATCACAACAATGAAAAGTTTACATTCCAATTTATAATGATATATGAAACGTTTAGTACCTAATCACTTATTTAAGTGTAAAATTTAGTTTATAAATATGAAACCATATATCTCCAGCTCCTCATTTCGTCATGGCATGTGTACTTCTCCTTCCTATAAGTTTAGAAATATAAATTAAAATCTTTGCAGTACTCGAGACGGTTTTTAAAAATTTTATTTAACATTGTTTAAGTGTTGGTTTCATGGTTAGAGAAATTAATGTTAAGATTTTTATTGTAGTTGTCTCAGTGACGCCTTCTTACATCTTTATCAACAGTAGACGTAGAGTGTCTCTGACACATGCCCAATTATAGGGCAACAATACTGGAAAAATTCTAGGGATGCACTGCACAGTCTTTGAGGTCTTTAACCCGATATGTTACCATAACATACGGCCACCGACACAACCGAAGCGACTATTGGGAATAGTATTTTAATTCCGTTCTCAGACATTGTCGCCTTCTGAAGATTGAAACCTGCGGCCAAATGACAAGATGTATCGACTTTAGAACGCACTGAACATGCGTAATTGCGAATTCGTGTGAGTCCAGACTTTGTCTTTCTATATAACTGTAGATGAGACGGCGGATGATTCTGAGACACAGAGCTGGCAGGGTTTTTTCATCCGGATGGAAATCCGAACTGGACGTTTGACCGAAAGTCTCCTTCTTTGAACCATGAATGAGACGACCCCACTTGGGTTTCGTAAAAAGGCTTATTTCACCCAGATGTGTATAATTTATTCATAAGTAATAATCCAGATGTGTATTGACAAAATGCTGCGGATATCTGTGGAGTTAAAACTTTGTTCCAGTGCGCCGCATTAGGCATGCAGACGGAATAAATGTTCACGTCGTATACTTTGCGAAAAGCAAATAATATAGGGTATGATTCGATCAGAAGAAGGTGGCCATTTTCCAAAAGAACTTTCACGTCTGTTAACTAGCTTTTTGCCGCTATTTCCTTTGAGTCTCATGTATAACATAAAACTTTTTTACGGTGCTTTTACTTTTTGACTCAAAGCGGGATTCAGTTCATTGAAAATCTATTCGAGTCCAGCTGTGTAAATAAACCACAGCTGAATTTTTCTGATCCTTTAACCTTCCCACACCAAGCGAGGCGGACTAAAGCATTTCCCTTAACATCGACGAACGCCGGTCTGAGACGGTTGGCTTCTTTTGAGGGGAAGTTCTGAGATCGATTAGGAGATAAGCGAGGTAGGGGATACAATTATCCTTGCAAACCACAGCCCATTTCAGTTAGCCTTACGGGAATATTACAGCAGAGGGTGGGGTGGTGGTGTCAATGACCACCCAGGTAGGGCGAGTCCAATTATGTTGCTTGCTGCCAAAAACATTCGGTTTAAAAGGCGCTGGAAGAAAGAAGACGCCTCGGGATTAAAGAGTTAAAAGAATGCAACCAATCAGACGATGGAAATCTGAAAGTAAGAGGGAGAGAAAAGAGCTTCACCTTTTATAAGTAGATGTTCCTGCTGCATCTCCTTGTTTTCGGAATTTGAGGAGAAATGTTAATTTTTGCGAGTGGTCATCGCATTCCAGAGGGGAAGGTAAGGAACAAGGTGTTCTATAACATCAGCTGCGGAGAGGGCCTTTTGGGAAATATCGGAAGCGGCGGGCGATTTCGAAATGAGAGACATTGTCTGCTTCGCCTGTCATTCGTCACCCTGAGAGGTGGGGGTTGCTTTCTGCAGCAGAAATGCCGTGAAATCTTTTTTTTTTCCTGTTATTTTTCTGATTGCACCTGCTAAACAACAATCTGCAATTACTTTCTTTGGAACAAAAAATATTTTTTTCTCACATACAAAGAAATGATTTGAACGCACTTAATTTTTGCTTCGGATGGTTTTATTGAATTCTTTTGAGGCAATAGTGTAATTAAAAATAATTAAATAGGGGGTTAATACAATAACCTGAAACCGTGAAGAGCTGAGAGTAATATGTTCAGTAAATTTGAACTTTAATAACAATCATAATTATTTTTTTTGGTTTTAATGAATATTTAGGAATTTTCTTGCAGATAAATTCAATGTGGCTTCAGCTTTTTATTTTTGGTTTTACGGGGACACATTAGTTTCTTTTTTTTCATTTGAAGTATTATGGAAATAGTTTTCATACAATTAAAACTTAAGAATAATATAAAGTCATCTTAAAGAGAAAAAATTCATTTTGATCAACTCAATTTATATCTTTTATATAAAGAAAACTAAGCAACCCAATGCTTATTACACGCACAGTTTTATCACATGCATAATGGTATACAAATACAAGGAATTTGAAAGCTGTATCTAAATAATGAAAAAAAGCCTTAGCATTTTGAAAACATGAAAGTGAAGAAAAGTCCGACATGGAAAAAAAGCCAGTTAAAGTTGTCATTCGCGCATAATTATCATTGGTTATCGTAAATAAAAAACTATATGTTTTATAACATTAAACCAACAAATTTAAAATTTCTATACATTAAGTAGAAAGATAAGATCAACAAAATAAGCCAATAAAATAAATATTGATACTTTGGCCATTTTTTGGGTAATGCGTCCCCTTAACCCCTTGACCTATCTGCGAATTACCCTTTAACCTACGAATTTATTTAACCTTCTAATTAGATGACACCAACCATTTGGGATATTTCTTATTATTTCTCTCGATTTAAGATGGTGAAGGATACTTGAGGCATCTGAGCGTATCCAAGTAATATTTGTATTTAAAACTAATTGTTACGTTGACTTAATTACTGATTTAAATAGAAAAAATTCTGTAATTTTGATGCATGTGTCAGACACGTTGTTGTAAGTGAAGGGGTTAATGGATATTTAGGAAGTTTCTTGTTGATGTATTCAGTTTGGATTCATCTCCGTATCATAATGTTTTCAGTGGCTCATAATTTACTTTTTTTGTTTCGCCCTAGATTTTCCATTGAAATAATATTCCCGTTTTTTACTACACTATTAAAAGTTTCCAGAAAAGTTAAATTTGGTTTTTCTTGTAAAATAAAGCTTTTTAGATAGTTCTGATCTCCTTTGTCTTTTGTTGGGAAATTTAAGGCTAAGAGATGCTATATTTGGCGTAATGCATGTTTCTTTCACAACAATTTCCCAAATATTTTGAATCCATTTCGAATCAAGTCCTTAGCCCTTGATAAAATGGGCTAGAATGTATTTCTTGTTTGTTTAATTCGATTCCCTCTGAGTTTATCTTAGTTTTTTTGTTTTTCTTTTGGCTTTCTTTGAATGATTTTGATTTACAATAAAAGATTTTAAATGTGCTTACGTGTAAAAATATTTACTTATTTTTCTTTAATTTTCATTTCATTATTAGTATAATTATTACGGAATCTCTTTACTATTTTTCCTCAAATACACTACCATGTGCGCCGAGTTTAAAACAGTGGTGCGCTATCTGTGGGTCGCGACCCTATGGAGGTTACGAGAAAATTTTTGTGTGTCACTAATTTCAAACAAATTTATTTGATAATAAAAAATGTAGGTCTCTTCTGTAAAAAATGGGGGTCGCCAAAAAGTTTTCACGAAGTGAGGGGGGTCGGAAATCAAAATAGTTTGCACACCAGTGGTTTAGAATAATAATCGAATTAAATTTATAGATTAATTGATAACTAAGCTCAGGAAATTTGAAAATTGTGTAACGACACTGAGATAACTTCAAAATTTTAGCACATCAGAAATAGAGATATATTTCCAATACAAAATTACATTATTGCAAACATGAAACGGGTCATGTTAGATAAAATGTTTATAAAATGCATTTCCGATTCATGACGAAAAAATATTTTTGTTAGAAATGTAAAATTTAGCATATTAATGCGGTTGAAATGTTAACAACATGAATTAAAAATACTAAAAGAATTAATAAACGTTTACCTACTCTGGCCTCAGTTAACATTGACACTATGAGTTATATGAATACCTGAAACTTCCAATAATTTTGAAAAGAACGAAAGGGTCTTATCTAATAATACAATCCCGGCCGAACTTTAGACCATTTGTCGCTTAGTCAAGAGACTATGTAGCAGTTTTTCATTTAAATAATCGGACATTCATTCCATCAAATTTAGATACGTTGTTGCTTAACCCTGGAATGGTAACGTTGAGTCAAATTGTCTTCTATCCCCATTCAAACTGCAAAGTAAAGTTACCTTTTGAAATCTGAATGGTAATGTTACTTCGAATTTAATTATTCCGGATGACTTTTCGGTGTATAAAATAAGAATACTTCCGCGGATGATTCTTCAAGTGCCATATTTCGAAGTGGTCACCTCGGAATTATTCATTAGACTCATTTGGAATGGAGGAGAATGATTGAGGAAGGCACTGAATCAAACTTTGCTCGTGCGCTTTACGACTCCCTCGGATGAAGCAGTATAAAACTTTATACTACAAGGTTAAGAGCTGTGCAACGTTCCGAGTTAAGTAAGAATTTTTAACTTTCATACAAGCATATCAAAGTTTTGATCGTGATTTAAGATTGCTTTTACTGAGAGCTAGCTGAGAAAGTGTAAGTGTAAAATTCACATAGGCAGAATATAATTCAGCACAACCATTTCTAGAAAATAAATGTAAACAATTCAGAGGTTAAAAATGATACCTCTCATTTAATACAACTATAATGAAGCCCGGAGATAAAAATTGGGGAAAATGAAGTAATGAGTGCTTTCCTTATTGAAAGCGTTTCAAATTACTCCCAGCCAGTATCAACACGGAGCTAATTGAGAAGGAACTTCCTTACCTTGCAACTAATATCGTCAATAGATGGACACTTCGGGAGAGGACGAAATTATTACGAAATATTCCCTACTCTGAGCACATTCTCTGATGGATTTCAGAAGGCTTATATTACAGTTCACGACAAAATCCTTCGCATTTAATTATTCTGGGTGAATTTTCGGCGCAAGAAAATGAAAATACTTCTGCGGATGATTTCTCAAGTGCCATATTTCGAGGTGATCACCTAGGAATTATTCATTAGACTAATTTGGAATGCAGGAGAATAATTAAAAAAGGCACTGAATCAAAATTTGATCGAGCCCTTTACGAGTCCTTCGGATTCCGATATTGAGAGTGTAAGTGTATGATAAGTAAGTGTGTTATTGTATAGTGTTGTGTGTTTTGTTTTTCATGTGGGTGTCTTGCGTCTAATTAAGACATTTGTATTAAAATTTTTCGACTCGTGAATTCCACATGCTCGTCCTTGATATGTTGAGCTTGATTTAACTCGTTTTTTGAAAAGTAGTAATAGTTTGGTCAAGATACTATGTAGGGTGATTTCTTTTGAATAGATCGACATACGGACATTTGCTCGGTCATACACAGATAGCACGTAAGTTTGCAGCAAGTTTGATTTTGACTTGTTATTACCTTGTCATAGCAAATTTGACGAGTCAAACTTGAAGCGAACTTGTAGCGAATTCGCCGTGACAACTAGAGCAACCTTCCTTGCATTGCAAGCTTGCTGCAAGTTCACCGTGACAAATAGCGCCACCTCCTTTGCAATGCAAATTTGCAAAACAAGCTTGATGCAAAGATAGAACAAAGAGATAATTATCTTTGTCTCTGTTATAAAAAAATATCCGATTTTTAACAGCATCTCCTAGACCGTCCTTCTTTTTATTATTTCAATAAATCAATGATAATTTCTAAAAAAACAAATTTTTTAAAAAAAAAATTTTGAAACATTTTCCATCTTTGTACTAAAAGTTTTTACTTTAAAGAAAACTATACCGCCTTTTTCTTAATGTTGAAATTTTAACATTTATAAACAAAATTAAACCGAAAAAACAGTCAATGTTGAAAAATAATAACTTATGCATTTTGTCCCATTTTAAAGTAATTACTTTTGACTTTACTTAATTTCATGAGTTATTCTACTAGCAAAACGTCGTTATTAGCGAAAATTGCTATCTCTTTGACTTGAAATCATATTCTCAACTCAAAAAATTAATGAAATCAAGAAAATAGTTTAAAATAAATCGTATACGAATCGAATCGAACGATGTATTAGCGAAATCTATCTCCTCCTCGCAGAGTTTAACTGGCCGAACGGTTAGCGCGTGTGCTTCGGAACCGTAGATCGCGAGTTCTATCCCGGGTTTTGTTCGTACTCTTTTTTTGCTGTAATTTGCCATGAGTTTCCAATGCAAGCTTGCGGCAAGTTCGTCCGATGGTGACTTCGAAGCTTGCGTTAACTTGCTGCAAACTTGTTTCACACTTGCACACTTGTATCAAATTGGCTGTAAGCTTGCAGATTTGCAGTGCAAGTCTACTGCAAATTTTCTGCAAACTACAATTGCTATCTGAGTATAAGTTTTGCTGTCGTCGTATTCTTGTGTAATATTATAGGACAAGGCTTTGTGATTTATTTTTTATGGTTTCTTTCTGTCCTTAGTTAAAAATGGTTATTATTACATGGTAATAATTTTAAAATGTTTACAAAAGCAATTTTATCAAAATTCCGGATGTACACTTTCTTCACGTTCTGAATCTTAAATGAATGGTGAAACATATGACTAATATCCACAGCATATACTTCAGCAGAAGCGTTTATAGAAAATCGCGGCAACAATCGAGAGGTTAAAAATGATTTCTCTCTTTTATTGCAACTACAATGAAGACCGGCGAGATAGAAATGAGGAAAATAAAGTAATGAACGAATCCCTTAATGAAAGCGTCTCCAGTTTCTCCCAACCCGTGTCAACACCGAGCTAATTATGAAGGAGCTTCCTTGCTCTGCATCTAAATATCGTCATTAGGTGGACTCTTCAGGAGAGGAGGAGATTACTTAAAAATATCTACTGCCCATGGCACTACCTGATTGATTTGGGAAGACTGATATTATAGCTCATGACAAACTGGCCCCGAGATTTTCAATCGCAGCTTAATTATTCCGGGTGACTTTTCTGAGTAAGGAAGCGGGAATATATTTCTGGGAATCATTCGAGAAGAAGGCAGTGCCATTTTTGGAGGCGATCACCTCCGCATTATTCATTAGACTCATTTGGAATGGAGGCATTAACTCCCGGGCATTTGAATCAAACTTTCCTCGCGTCTTCTACGATGGCTTGAAAGTGATCAATTAGCAGCGTGGGGGAGGAGGATCGGGTGGAAATTTTGCCCGTCCTCGCACCTTGCCGGGAGATTCATCACAGGTGATAATACGTATCCCATAATGACCCGATGATTACAGAATTTGCTTCCGTAACAAGGCGGTTGTGAAAAGTTAAACAACTCATCACGAACTTTATGGAGCTTAATGTAATAAATCAAATATGCCTCATCTACTAGTCTCGAAATTGAAGGGAAGTATAGTGTTCAATGTAGAACAAGAGACTCAGAAAATGTCAATCATTCAAATAATATTTGTTTTTTCAGGTTTGCTATGTAATGTAGCTTGTTATGTTACTCACAGAGACGCAATTTAAGTTTTCAACTCTTTTTCATAGTTTGTAATGTAGAAATAAATAATTTTAACTTTCAAGAACATACTCAAATGTTACTGTTTGTTTCAGCAATTCTGCACGTTATTGAAACACTATGATGTCATATTCACAAAGATGTATAGTAGAAATATCCGTGACGCTGGGAGGAGTTAAAAAAATTCCGCCCCTTTCATCTGAGTCATTAACGAACGCGCAAATCTGATTTTTCTTATGACGTCAAAGATCTCAGACATGTTTTTTATACATAAATTGTGTCGAGTTAGCAGTTTTATTTCTTTTTTATTTATCCTGATTCATTTCTCTCACTTAAAGGATCAGTTGGAAGTTAGTGGCAATTGATTCACAAGTTCGGTTTTTCGTGCTATTAATTTATAATACTTTCGGGGTTTTTTAAAGGTTTTATTCCGTACTTGAAATTGAATATTCATTTATTTTGCATTTAATATTTTCCCTTAACTGTTCTTAAACAAAAAGCCTCCCTTTACTTAAAGATTTTAATTTGTGGTGTATGCTGTTGCTAATATTCAATTTCAGCAATTTTTTAAAATTTTGTATTTTGTAATGCATTTTTTTGTTAGTGTATTTTGAATTATTTTTATTCGGACAGAACGAAGGTAATTGTTACAAATATAGTTATTGACAAAACGAAAGTTAGTGTCAATTGATTCATCATTTCTGTTTTCCATGCTTTTTTAAATTTCTTAAGCACTCTGCCAATGGGCATGAAATTTTCGACTACAATGGGGAACTTCAGCATTTTTTTTTAATTTTTTAAATCGATTTAAAATGCTTCGAAACGAACAATAACATTAAGAAAAAAATTCTAGACACTTTTGTTTTTTTTAAATTTGCAATCAAAGTTCGCCTCTCAGAAAACGCGGGAAAAACGATCTATTTTGGCGCGAAACGGGTGTGACGTCAAAATTGCCAGACAGGGGAGAAACACTCTTCCTTCCCGTTCGCGCTCTATAGAAATTCTCTTTTTTTCTATGCTTTCCGACTATCGCATCAGATAAAATAATGTCGGAAAGATACAAGTATTGTATTGTTCCTAAATGTCGTAATACAACTATAACGGCACCCGATAAATTATTTATCAATGTGCCAAAAAATTATGTTATTCGCAAAAAGTGGTGTAAAGCGATGAAGAGAGATCCGAAGCTAAATCCGGAATTATCAGCAAGCAGCGTTCGTCATGTCTGTGGAGATCATTTTGATGCGAGTTATTAATCTATATTATACCTATTAAAATTGTATATCATGAAGCACAGTAAATTCAGAATTCGATATCTTTTTTGTTTTTAAAAGAAGTATAAGGTGAGGTTAGCAGCAAAAAAAATAAGATATTTTAAAGCAAATAGTTAAAGTTAATTAGTTTTTTCCCATTTGATTACATGGAATTTATTTGTTTACCCTTTGAGAGGCCATTGCCCCTCAAAGGGTAAAAATATAGAAGATCCCACCTTCTTTAAGAATCTTTTTTTAAAAAAAAAAAAAAACTTGCTCATGTTATTTTATAGCATAAATTTTTTTTCAATGGATATTCGAATGTTTCTTATATTTTTTTAAAAAATTATCAGTACTATTGAAAATTAACAAGAATATCTTAAAAATTAGTTTAAATTCACGACTTTTTTTATAATAAAATTCGTTTTCATTTGTAGTTCAACAAAATAATTCGCAGAATTAACTTTTGATTCAAAATAAATTCTTTATATTCAATGAATGCATTAAAATCAAAATTAGTCTTTAAAAGTTAGTTTGCGCATGAATTATTATAGTTGAGAAAAGGTGGGATAAATTTATCTCATCGTGCATCTCGAGTTTGTTGATGGCAGCACTTAAATTCCTAGATCAGTCGCATTTAGTCTGGTTTGAATATTGTTATAAATTTATAGTTTTTTTTATATAATTCAAAAATTACTAACATAATGAAAAAAACTTACTTTGCAGTAAAGAAGGCTTACTACTTACAGATACTTTGTTCGTATCTTTTTTATTTTTTTGCAATTTACGAAAGTGGTTACAGTTTTATCATTTTTAATTTTTTAGTGTTTTTCTTTGTATAAGTTATTTTTACCAGATTTTATATTAATTAGTATAAACTTGTATTTTAAAATTAATACTAGTACAAAGGAAATAATTTATCTAGTAAAATAAAACGTAGTAAAATAAAACTATATAAAATAAAATTAATTTTTAAAAGTCACAGGTGTGTTTTTAAAAAATGCCGTACCTGAAATTATTTTGAACGGAACTTCTGAAATAAATAAATTCCTGTCTTTTTTTTCTGTAGGCATACGAAATTTAATACAGCATGCAAAAAAAAAATCAGGTTCTTATCTTTCTGTTCTTGCTTGTGCAACAGAAATCGCAGCGTCTTCTCGGAATGCCGAGGGCCCTTCTGCGATTTATTGTTGCTTGATGGTTTCGAAAACCTATCCGTTTTTTCCAAGGCGAATCCTTTTCTGTATAGTATAGAGCCCTGTTCCGGTAACTGAAGGGACGGTCAAAACAACTTTTCTTATGAGATAATTTACGAGCCGGCGTTTTGTGTCCAGTTTCTTTGTCGGAACTGAATAATTACAGACACATGTACTGACAAAACATTTGTGTTACTTCCCTTGTAATAAAATCCTTGGCAAATTATCCGATTTAGCTTGTACAAAACCAATATCCATTATGAAATTGAACGCTGTAGAGTAGAAAAACTAAAAACTGCACTTTTAAAATGTTAGTTAGTACAAACGCCTTGATTCAAAGCAGAATACAGAACTAGGGAAAGAGAAGTATGCGAAGGAAGGCACCCTCTACGTCAGAATCTACTCGGCCAATGAGAGTGCGTTTCGGATTGCATCATGATTCTTGCTATTTCAGTGCATCTTTCGCTCTCAATATCTAAATAAATAAATTTTTCTGTAAAATTTCACTTGCATATTTGAAATTAGAATGATTTTTTCTACAAATACGGATGGCTTTCATGTGTTTTTAAAAAATGCTGAAGTTCCCCATTGTCGTTAGTAAATTTGTGAAAATTAGATACGTTTGGATTGATAGAAGGCCGTCTAAGACGGTTACAAATCTTCTAGTTTACAATAAAAGTGGAGGTAACAAAGAA
>BGPR01029461.1:0-19272 GCA_013235015.1 Araneus ventricosus | reverse complement strand
AGTGAATTTTTGAAAATTTGAATTTCAGATTCAGAAGATTTAAATTTCGGATTTTGCGGAAGAGCATTGACTTGATTTGATTTGAATGCATTCTGAATTTTTGGAATTATTTCATGGTGATCCATTTAAAAATAAGCAAAGTTGAGCAATACTTCTAGGATACTGTGGAAAAATGAGCTTTGGTCGTCTTTCATTTTATTTTCTTGAGTGAATATTTAAATACCATTAAGGATCGTTTTTGATTATTTGAGATAATTTAACCGTCTTGCCATGAATAGCGTAGAAATGGAATCTCGGTTATCGCATTCAGTTTCGAGGACTACATTATTGTAAATTGATTTATATCAGTTATATTATAATTACTAGTTGATATACCCAGCTCTGATAGGGACGAAAATATTTTCATATCTAATTTTAGCTCAATCTGTCAATGCACGTAAATAAATGTATTTTTTAAATACCCAAAGCTAAAAAAAAATTTAAAAAAAATAGAAATTCAATTCAGAAGATCCTCTTATCGTCCGCAACTTCATTTTTTATTTATTTTTTTTTATTAAAATGAGAGCATCAACTGTACCAACAATTTTTAAATCTCGTAACTTTTCGGGAAATTGCAGCCAGCACGAAACGATTTCTAAAAACCGCCTAAAGATAAATTTTTCCAGAAGTTAATAATAATTTTTAAAGAATAATACAAACTTTAACCAAACATTCCGATTGCAACTAGGAGGTAAATAAATACAGGATAAATAAGTAACATTCAACGGGCAGAATGGAACTAATGTGGAAAACGTACTTTAAATCATTGATTAATCCCTTAAGTGTGTTGTTTTCTGTTTCGGGAATGTGTAGTATTTATTCAACTAAGAGTCTATAGAACACTTGAGGTGTTAAATGATTGCGTCGTTGTATCGAATTGCAATGACTATGAATGATTTAATTTTAGCCTATAAGTTTGAATTCGACTTACGAATTCGGGCACCACAGTTAAGGGGCTAATAACTCCATAACGTACGAATTTATTTGACCTCCTTATTAGATGACACGTCCTACGAGGATACCTGAGTCGTGGAATCGGGTCAGACCCTGCCTAGATTCTTCGGAAATCTTTTCAGGATGGAAATATACATGAAATTCTTTCTAAGAACCATTTTAATAGTAAAATGAAGCAAATAATTACTGTTTGCATAATTTATTATTTTGTGGTAGTAGTGCAAAAGATAGGAATGAAACTAATTTGAGGCATTTGATACTTGTGGAAAATAAGTTTCGATATTAATTTTGTGCAAGATATCGGAAGAAAAAATATTGATTCTAATGCAATGATTCTGTGAGGATCAGGGGTTTAATGGAGTAGGAATGCACCGGAACGCCGTTCCGGCACTGTTTTTTTTTTATGAGGAATAAATAATGAAAAATTGCGAAAACGTTTTTAAAACAGCGCTATTTTTGTCATCAAGGGTAGAGCTTTCCGGCACTGCTTTTAGATCATGCCGGCACTGCATATTTTGCCAATGTTACTTGAGATTGCGCGATTTTGCGACTATACCACTTAACTATTGCAATATAGAAGTGCAACGAGAGTTTAGAATTCTAAATTATGATTTTATTTCCATTTTCCTATCTCCTCTATCAGGGATTTTCTATATTTCAATTTTGATCCTTGGATTTCATGCAAAGTTATCTAACCCAGGAGTAAAATTACTCCAAGCAACATCCATCTGTTCTTTGTTGGTGTGATTATTTTGAAATAAACCTCTTTTCATTCCAGGTAGGTTTTTACTTTCTCTTATACGAAGTATACAAAGATAAAGAGTTGTAATCGTCGAAAAATTCGAGCTTGAGATTTTGATGAATCTCCACGTTTTGGGCCTCCTGAATCCGAAAAACATAATTTTAGAATTATGTCTGTCTGTGAACACGATAACTCGAAAGCTATTAAAGCTAGAGGGACGAAATTTCGTATGTGATCTTTACACATAATTTGAAGGATTCTTGCAAATTTTGGACAAAATCCGTCTGTCTGTCTGTCCGTGTTCATGTGAACACGATAACTCAAAAATTTAAATAGCCAGATAGATAAAATTTGGTACAATGTTTATTCTTTAATCATCAGGCATGTAGGTCCGTATCAAATTTTGGACCAAATACCTCAAAGGGTTGACTGGCTGTCGGTCTGTATGATCGCATATTTGTGAACACAATAACTCCTAAACCCCATGACTTAGATAGATGAAATTTGAAATGTGGTCTTCTTATCTTATTATAGATCTATGTCGAATTTTAGTTTTAATCGGTTGAGAAAAAAGCGTTCAAGTTAAATATTTGTTTTTTCACCATTCTCCTACCCAAAAAAAGGCGCGACAGCTGGCGCGTTTTCCCCGCCTGTGTTAGGGAATAGAATGTGTTACTACCGCTTGGCGCATTTTTTCCCTAACCTGGTGTTAGGTCGTATGAGAGAAAGTTTCGGGGAGACCACTCCAGTTGGTTTGACCTTCTGGAAAATATGTTTCGTTTGTATGTGCCACTGGTTTTTACTTTTTCATACACGAAGTATACAAAGATAAAGTATTGCAATCGTCAAAAATTCTACCTCGAGATGTTCATGAATCTGTACATTTTAGACCTCCCTGAATCCGAAAAACGCAATTTTGGAATTATATCTGACTCTCTGTGAGCACGATAACTCAAATATGATTTGAACTAAACGGATGAAATTTAGATTGCGGTCTTTACATCAAATTTGCAGATTGCTGTCAAATTTGAACGAAATCCGTCTACGGGAAGTCTGTCTGTCCGTGTGCATGTGAACATTATAACTCTAAGCCAGATTAATAAAATTTGGTAGATAATTTTATCATCAGAATTGTAGAGCTGTATCAAATTTCGGAGCAAATCCAAATCTTGGAGAATTCTAAAACGTGAAATTTCATTAAAATGTCAATGACAAATTTTTTTGACGACCTTTTTTCTTTGTATGGACGAGTTTTCTGTTTTGCTTATTTTGGATTCACAGAACTTCCGTACCCAGAATCCATTTCCGTTTTACGTTAACCTTCCGATTTAAGTCATCTTCAAATCCTTTTGGATACTCTATCAAAACTTAACCGATAGTGTTTATCTAAATCGTTTGGTTAAAAATTTAACAGCCAAACAAACCTCAGAAGTTGCCAAAGGGGTGATAACGAAAAATTATGGCATCCTTTCCAGAAAACTAGGCTCTTATTTTAAGTAAACATTGAGAGCTACAGCAAAAGACGAGTTTTTTGGTTTTTTTTATATATATTAAAAACCCGAACTTCCGATTTGAAGGTTCCATTGACTTAGCATTACACCGGAATGACGTAGGTACTGTATTTTAATGTAAATGAATATCAAATTTAATATTTTCAAAGTTTCCTTAAACCATAACATTTAAAAAGTCTAATTTAAACTTTAACTCTCATCTTCAAAAAGAGTATTGAAATTTTGAAGATTCCCGCTCACGAAGTATTACACCGGAAGTCGTTTGGTAAAGCGGAAATTCTACATTACCCCATATAAACAGAATAGAAACCTTATCCATCATCTATATTTATAAAAGGAAATGTTTGCGTGTGGTTGTGTGTGTGCGATGTCCAGACGAATCTGTCGCACTTGAAGCCATGAAATTTGGCACACAGGTAGTCGTAATGGTGATTCAATGCAACCTGAAGCCAGAATTTAAAAATTTATTCTAGAAAATTTTTTATTTAATGTTTTGTGTTCTTTTGGATAATTTTTGGCACGTTTACGGCCGTAGTATCTTGTCTAATGATCGTTAAAAAACAATCATTGCACCATCGGATACAACAAACAATTTTCTTTCTAATGAAATTTGTTTTGAATTTCCAACATAATTTACTGAATTTTGAGAAATTTTTAAATAATAGTCACTTTAGTGGTAATTTTTGATAAAGATTTCTTCAAATTCTCGCATCTGACGTTCTAACAATTCTATAATTTTATTTTCTTTTCATCTTATAACTCGAACGTTTCTGTAGGATTTAAAACAAGAACCGTTTAAATACCTTTCTCCGTTTCTTTTAAATTAATTTTTCCCTGATTAGTTCAAACAGTTTTTTTTGTAAGCCAGCTTTCTCAGCGAGACATTCTCCGGAGCGAGTTAACTTTCCCATCATGCATTGTTACAATCTCATTGGCTGGTGCGTGACCTTCCTCGCGGCAGGTGACGTCATATGCTATCGCGTTCTTCTCGGAGAAGATACATTTACTGGATGAATTCGATAATTATTTTCGGCAGTGTCTTAAAATGTTTCTTTGTCTCGCATTTCGCATGCTATAATATCTTATATTTCGCATGCTGGTTTGTCGCATTTATTGATATTGTTTTCGATTAACGTACTCGGTACTGTTTTCCTAAATTCAGTAATGCGCATCTTTTGTTTTTATTTTGTTTTCAAAACTTTTTCATGTCATTGTGGACGTTTTTTTTTACTTTCTCGTATACGAAGTATACAAAGAGAAAGTATTGTAATCGTCAAAAAAATTCGAACTCGAGATTTCGACGAATCTCCACGTTTTAGACCTCCCTGAGTCCAAAAAACACAATTTTGGTCTATCTGTCTGTGTGTGTGTGTGTCTGTCTGTGAACACGATAACTCGAAAACTATTAGAGCTACGGGGCTGAAATTTGGTATGTGATCTTTACACACGATTTGCAGGTTTCCATTAAATTTTGGACAAAATCCGTCTACGGGAAGTCCGTCTGTCTGTATGTCCGAAGTCATGCGAACACTGTAACTCAAAAACTTGAATAGCTAGATGGATAAAATTTGGTACAATGTTTTATCGTCATGAATGTAGGTCCGTATAAAATTTTGGGCCAAATCCGTCAACGGGCTGACTGTGTGTCGGTCTGTATAATAGCATACTTGTTCAACTCCATGCGCATGCGTAAATGCCTGTGCAAAGAAAGGATACTCCGAAAACTTGTCAGTTTGCCAAAAACCTATTCTGGCGGCGAGATTTTGTAAGGAAGCAAACATTTAGGGCGGCTCGTTTTACTTGCGTATTGGAAGCAATCTCTGCGCATGCGCAAGCTATTCAGCGAGCAAGCTATTCTCCGGCTTTCTTCTCCGCACGCGCAACTTGCATTGCTAGAGTTTCATAACAAAATAAATATTGCGAAGTTTTAATACATACTATCTTTTTGAATATGATTCTTCACCTCAATATTTTACTATCACTATAATCAACAATGAAAAACCTTCTGATAGTCATTGCATTCTGGATTACTGTTGGTTCGAACTTTTTATCAACGCAGGGGAAGGGAAATGACAAATGTTTGAAAAGTATACGAGAAAGTTTAGAGGAGGCCACTCCCTCTGGTTTTTTTTCATTTTTGTGGCACGGGCAATGCCGTGCGCGTATTGCTAGTACTTCATATAATAAGAGAAAGTAAGAAAAGAATTCGTGCCATAAATTTTACAAATCTTGATCAGCTTTCGCTGGATATTGCTTCACTTTTCAACAACTATAGTAGTTTCAATTTTATTAAAATATTAGTCAAAGCAAATGTGAACTTGATACTGTTTAGCAGTTATTAACAATAGCAATTGAACTGAAATGAGTTGACCGAGAAAGTAATGTTTTCATTTTCTTTTGAAACGTCAAGCGGGTTTTATTAAAATTGTAAACATCTTTCCTAATATCGTAGCTATACCGTTGAAACACCATTTGAGCTACGAATGGAATTTAGATATGAATGAAATGTTTTAGAAGGCGTCGAAGAACTGAACTGTATTGAATTGAAAGATAAATCAAATTTGTTTATATTTATATTAGAAACTTCAAGTGAGTGTGAACTCATCGTGGTGTTGAAAAATGAGAGCTGTATCTTTCGTATCACGATTGGAGTTCGAATTTAAAGGAAATGTTTCTAAAAATGCTATTTGTTTAGGTGATGCTGATAATGATAATGTAAGTAATCTATCTTATGTCAGCTTTCTCAGTTGATTTAGCCTGCTTAGGCGGAAAATATCAGAAGTTTATGTTCGTATGTACTTCTTACAATGTCTGTGACAGCATCTTTTGTATCAAGATTAGAATTCATATTTGAAGGAAATGTTTCAAAACGTGCTATTTGCTTAGAAGACGTTGATAATGATGATGTATGTAATTTTATAATTTTTCGATTTTAAGTGTATCTGCCAGGTTAACTTAAAAGTAGGTCAGCTGACAAATATTTTCAGGTTAATTTAAAAGGATGTAGTTTTAATTCGTTGTTAGTATGAGATGTATCATAGTTGCATCTTTATTAACCAATTTTTAACCTATAGGACAATTAATTTATATTTAGGTACTATTAAAATAATTGATGTGTATTTTTTAAAATTCCTTTGATGCCTTATGACTGTATGTATTTAAAAAATGATTTTATAACCAATTTCAATTTTTAAAAATGTAGATATTATGCTGGGTTGATTATAATTTTATGTATTAAAAAAGCATAATAGGATCAGGAGGGGTAAAGTGGTCATACCTACATCAAATAAAAATCTATAGCTTTCTAATGAATACTGGAATTAATGTAAATTTTTGTATTAACTTTTTAATAGAAGAACTAAGTTAAACATTCAAAATGATACTAAATGCAGGGTTGGAGAAAACAGCTATTTCGTAATGAATGCGCCCAGGCCTTTCAGAAAATTTTGAGATGTGGCGACATTAAGCAAAAGATTATAAACCTATTTATTAATGTTTTATGTTAAAGAAGTATAAACTTTTGCCTTACCCCTTTACACCTCTTTATTATTTGTCAAATAAATATAAAGAGCATTTAAATGTGAATTTGCAGTTATTTTTTAAGCAATAAAAATTTTGCTTAAAAAAACTTATTTGAGGATATTTAATTACACATATTTCAACTTTTATGAAGCAGTTTGCACCATAGTCTGAATTATTTTAGGAATAATTTTAAATATTTTACACTTTGGCTATTAAAAAAAGGTAATTTACCTAGCAAATAATCAAAATATTCTTTATAATTGTAATTTTTCAGTAGTTAATAGTTTTTTGTTTACGATATCCCAGAAGTATGAAAGTAACATTCACTTTTTATTATTCTAATATGGTAATGAAAATTAATTAAAACTGTACACAAGATATAATTTGTAAATTTTTATTCACAAATAATGCATTTATCAGGGATTAGATTCTTCCACTTTTTCGCGAATTTCCGCTTTTTTGTTATTTTGGAGAAATTCCGTTTTTTTTTCCGGACTTCCAATTTTTTTTTTTCCCTGTATGAATTTGCTTTCTCTTCCGAAAATTCCGCTTTTACACAAAGAAAAAAACCTTCCTATCTTACATTTTGAAGAAAAAAAAATTCTGGGAAAATATGCTCAACATTGCGGCTTAACTCCACAGGCTAGGAAACTAGCTGATTCATCTTCTACTGACAAATCAACATTATATCAGCAAGCTCTACAAGGATGAACATTCCAACATTCAGTGCCACTCAAAGTATTAAGTACCACCTTTTTGCAGAAAACAAAACTTCTGTGGCATATTTTGCAAAAAGAAAAAAAAAAAAAAAAGATTTTTTTGCATGAAAATGTTGAAAAAAATTAGTTGAAAACTTAAGGTCATCTTGTAGGGTGATCATCTTGTAAGATGAAGAAATAAAAAAAATGGAACAATAACAAATAAATAAATATTTACATAAAAAAAGAAAAACTGCCAAAAGAGGCAGCTAAAAAGTTGTGTGCAAATGCAGCAAAAACGCGGAGAAAAAAAATCTTCTCAAAATAAAAAACAAAACAGATGATTTACCTAGGCATTCTAGAGATAATGTAGTCCCGACAACTATGCCAGTAATTAAACAGAGAGCTACTAATGAAGACTGTGTAAAAACTGAAGCCTTTATTGAAAATAAACTTGCAGAGGATGCAAACACATCCTTTATTGAAGAAAAATCTGTCAAAGGTAGGAGCCTTCCAAAACAAGGGGTGAAGCATGTTAATGGAGATCTGTTACCAACAAAAGCCACACAAATAAAAAAACCCAAAGAAAACCACTTATTTAGCAATTAAGGTAATGTTTCAAAGGGTTTCAAATAACAATGCTAAATGAATGTGTCATTGTAACTTTACAATTTCTCGACCCCTCGCGCTTTATAAGGTGCAAAAGCATTGTGCTGTTACTTTTGCGAAAATGTATAAAAATAAAAGAAATAAAACAGAATTCAGTATATGATACATTATTATAATTTATAAAGAGCTAATATACTTTACACAATTGCATGAAGCAAAAGAAATTATTTGTCCTTATTTTTATTTATCTTTTGAGCTAACTTTTATCAAAAGGCTATTAAATATAATTCTTCTCTGACTTCTGTTGGGTGAATGTTAGGGTGGATCGAAAAGTATAGGAAAAAATTTTTTTTTTGAAATTCTTTTTGGCATGGGGCGGGAAAGTTGTGTCTTAAGTATATTAGTTTATATAATTTTTTTTATTGAAATTCATTCATATCTTCCGGTGCCCCAAGCGCCTCAAAAATAGTTAAAAATTGAATTTTTTATGAAAATTTACAATTTTTTTTGTTTTGTTTTGAAATTATTTTTGGCATGGGGTGGAAAAGTTGTGTCTTAGGTATATTAGTTTACATATATTTTTTTATTTAAATCCATTCATATCTTCCAGTGCCCCAAGTGCTCCAAAAATAGTTAAAAATGACATTTTTTGGGGGAAAATTATAAAAAAATATTTTCAAAATTTCCTTTAGCGCCGGGTAAGAAAGTTTTGTTTTGGGTATATTAATTTGCGTTTTTTTATTATTATTAAAGTTCATTCATATCTTCTGGTGGCCTGAAAGCCCCCCAAAAAGATAAAAATTGACATTTTTACAAATATCTATTAAAAATTGTGAATTAATGAAAAAAATTTGAAAAATTGGCAGATTATTCAAGTATTAAAGTGTAAACTTATAAATAATTATAATTTTATAATAATACATGAAGTATAAATTTAATAGTCAAAGCAATAAATCACAAAACTTATAAAAAGTGAACTTAATCATAGATTTTTTAATTCTATTAATTTGAAGATTTACATATTTCTAAAGGATGTAATCCTTTTTGTATTATAATGCTTGATAAGACTTCTTGATTGTATCCTATTCAATATGAAGCCGTGTCTCTTCTCTTCTCCATATACACTTTCCGACGCTTCAAACACTATGAGAAAACACCTTTCTACAGCTTGGGTATGGCATGGATATTTTGACCATTCCTCTGTCTAACTTTTACCATGTTCTCTATTTATTTAAATGGCACATTCATCAAAAGAGGTGGTTCAAATGCCCAACTCGTTGCCAGTTAATAGGTGTAAAAAGATCCTTTGCTTTAAAATCTATTTTTGGTACTTGAAAAATTCTTATTCTGATAATCCTCTGTTTTCATATCTAGCACAAATTAGTTTTCGTAGTGCTAAAGACCTTATATTCTCTCTGTTATTTGTGAGAATTGACAATAGCAAATTTTCTGGATGACAAAAGAAGCTATTTTGTTTAATAAAAGTGTGTACTATATTTCTTAAATTGGGTTCCAAATATCTAAAAAATGAAATAAGTCTCCAAATATGCAGCGCTCCTTCTGTTATGGAGGGATTTGTCTTGACATGGAACCATACAGGTTGCATATACCTTCATAATATATGTTTCAAGAATAATAAGATTGTCAGATAGTTTTTCTGTGACCACATACAACCTTAAAATTCTACTTGCAATTGTTAGCCACCTTGAGTGAACAACTGGACCAGGCTTTCTTAATGCCAGGTCAGAATAACATTCACCACATGATATCGCTAGGCAAATACCATATATATAGATATAGATATTGCTGATCATTGCTGAGACCCATTCTATCTATATTATGTGGCATATTCTCCACATTTATTGAAGAAAAAGGAGCTACAGGTAGTTCCTCGTAGGTTTTGATTGCTTTACGAAGTGGTCGACAAAATTCTTTAGGACCAGCTGTTTCCCATCCAAAGAATTTAGAAGATGACGGAAGGGTAACTCATTTGTTTGAAGCAAACAAATTCACCATTGTAATGGTCTATTGAGGCAAGTTCCATCAAGCGAATAATACCTCCCTTGTGCCCAGTATTAACATTTGTTCCATCGCCTCCAAATACTGTTAGCCCATTTAATCGCATATTACGTGTTCCAAAAAATCGAGTATTGCTTCTTTTATGGCTTTAGCTCCTCCTGTTTCAGCAGTAACATGTCCGATATACACAGGTAGGTTCGTTTACAAGAGTGTAATGCTCCTCTTTCGTGGTCTTTGGGTAGTACCTTGTGTCCTTCTTAATTAGCACTTTTGTGCTGTCTTTCCTCCCATCGAAATATAATCCGGTTAAAAGAGACAAAGACACTGTTAACTTAGTAGACTTTGCAACTGCATTTTAAAGCTTTTTACGCTGTCTACGAATTTTATTGCGATCTACCACATGCGAAGCCTCGCCTTCGTGTACAATTCTAATGTCTTGTAGAACAGCACTGGCAAATAAAGTAGCTGTTCTATCTGAAACTCCGTATCGATCACATTCCATTGCTAAGGTACGATTAACTAACTAAACGATTTTATGATTGATATTCCAAGGTAATTACATCCGTATCTGCATACAAGGACGAAGACATAGTGTTGAGTTCAAGTAGTTCCATTGATTGCGCATGAGCAGCATCAGCATCAGTTTTAACCATTTTACGTTTTATTCTTTTGTCTTCCATCTGTTTTCTTTTTTCCTTTTCTCTTTTTTTCATTAGCAATTACTTCCACTTCTCCAATAACCATTTTCCTTTCTAATATTCGATCTTTTATAAACAATCACTTAGCAAGTGAAATTTTCATGTCTTCTTGAAATTTACATGTATCGAGATTTGTACACTTACAAAATGTGATATCGAACAAACACGATATTTTTTCAGTACGATAATTTTCCAATTTTTGTTGGTATTTTTATCATTCCTTCGCCCTCTCCTCTACGTTTCTCCTTGTAAAATCGTTTCTTTAACACAATTTTAATTTTTGATTTTTAATTCGAAATTTGCATAAAAAATGTTTTTTTGCAAATATTTAAGCGTTTTGGGGCACCGGAAGATATTAAACAAAGTTGAAAAAATTTTGCATATATTCTAATACACTTAAAAGACAACTTTTGCACCCTATGCCGATTATTTTATCCAAACTTTGATTTTTCGATCCACCCTAGTGAATGTTGCATCTCAGTGATGTACAGGTGGTAAATATGTTTTAATGTCTAATTTTGTATTTGAAGATGCCCCTGATGATGTGTTAAACTTGTTTGTTAACTTTTAATGTGAATGATTTAATAATAATTTAATATTATTTTTCTTATTTATACGTACTGAATTGTAAATAATTAAGTTATTAATTATTATAGTGTAATATTTTCATCATGTTGCATGTTTTGATGTTTTACTTCTTTCGCGTATAAATTATGGTACAAATTTTTTGCTCGCGTATGATTTCAGTCTTTTTGCTTTTTTGCCAATCGAAATAACATATTAAAACAAAAACTGAAAAACAATAGCAACAACAAAAGACAACATGAACACATATTTAAAGAAATAAAAAGTGTAAAATATGGAAAGGCTTACTTCTGTTATTTATTAAAAGCTTATTCTGCATATTTTTGAGGGCATAATGGCCTTTGTTTAACATTAATTTGTTGGCCCTTATGTAACAAAAACACCGTTTTTTGAATATCATTGGAATATTTCTCTTCCTGATGAGAAATATTCATAATTTCTTTCTTTTTGTGTGTTTGTAATATATAATCAGTTTATTTGAAGTTCATCTGAAAAAAAATAAAGAAAAAACTTCATTAATAAAAACTTATTTAACCATTCTGTTTCCATTCTTTTTTATTTCATAACAATTTTATACATTGCATTGTCAGTTATATAAACATTTCATACAATTATATTCTATATTGGTGTAAAATATTTTTTAAGCTAATTAATTATAAAACTTGTATTTTTATAAGCTCTGAGCATGATTTATCCTAAATTATAAGATTTTTCCCCCCTTTTGATGCATAATGCCCCTTATGTTTTATAGGACTATGAACTGGTTATTGGTAATCACTTGGGAGATATGGCAATTTTTAAGGGAGATGCCTCCGAATCATGGTTAGAAGCTCATGATCTAGGAATGGTATTAAGCATTTGTCTAATTTCTAAGGAAAAATTATTATTTTTTATTTAACATTTTTATTAGATAAATTTCAAAATATTTTATATCGTGTACAATTAGATGCTATATGACATGGACCAGGAGTGGCATTAGAGTCTGCCCGACAGGGGGCACGGCCTGCTGTGCGAGAGAGGGGTGTAATAAAATTGATCTGAAATTTTTACTGGATCTTAATAATTTATCTACTAGTTAAAAAACCCATTGCGTGAACGGGCCCCCCCCCCCCCCCCCCCCGCGGCCCCCCCCCCCCCCCCGCCTGGGGGCCCTGAACCCCTGGTCCCCCCACTGGCACCACCCCTGACATGGACATTTACTTGACTTCTTTAGTACGTTCATGTAGATTATCGGCAGAACAGGTGCAAGGCTACTAAAAAAAACAGGTCAAATGTCTTATTACATATAAAAAATTATTTTATTAAAGGAATCGTGGATACCAACTTATGCATTCATTAGAAACTATAGTCTTGGTGAACTAGTTGGTAGCCAAAGATGACTAGTATATTTATATACCATTGTTTATTGTTCCAAAATTGAATATAAATTTAAGGATGCCTCCATCTAATGATAGAGTTTTGAAACAAATTTGGGACTATTTTTGGAAGAACAGTCAATTTATAACTATATAAATGGTATGGTTAAAGTAGTAGTAACATTCTTTTTGACCTTTTCAAAGTGTAAACAATTGTCTCCAAAATAAATAAGGATTATTTTTACAGTAAATTCAATAATGCACTAAATGCAAATTAATTGGAAAGCAATATTTTACTATCATATAAATTGATACGTAAGAAAAGTTTTTTAATTGATTCACTTTTTATGAATTTAATATCATGGTTGATTTTTTTAAACACTTTTATTTAACTTGACTTGTTGCCTGTTTGTGAAGACGGAATTTTGTAATTAAATTTTCACTCATTTCCTCATGTGTCATAGTTCTGAAATTATGTATTCTGATTGTATATTCTCAATGACAATATACCTACTATTTTAATATTTTCAGAACTTAATTATCAGTTAATTGTTAATTAACCCTGGACGGGTCATGCCTCTGACAGTTTAATCATAGATTATGTGGCGTCAGCCAGATACCGCCCTCTTGGTCCATTAATAATCGTACATATTTTGGTTTTATTTTTAAATTAGCCATCATTTTTTATTTTCATATATTACATATATTTATCGATGTTCTTACTATATCTTATGTCATTTTTATTCGGGAGAAGAATGTGCAAACCCTTTTTCGACTACCCTCAGCAGTGAAATAACATTTGCGTGGTGTCTATCAGGCACCGCTTGACCTGCCTAGGGTTAAATTAAATTTTGATTCCTCATCAAAAGCTCCATTTGATAGTTTTAGAACCAATTTCTCTAAAGATTATTAAAATGTGGAAAACTGTTGGAATAAATTTTAAAAAAAATCTGCTGTTAAGTACACTAATAAAAATGTTTTTAAAAACTGCTTTAATTAAATTTATTTTTAAATTTACGTAAATTAAGATGAAGAAAAATATTATATTGCACTTATAAGGAATAAGACTAACTTATTCCTGATAAGTGTAAGCAATGTTGAGGTTGCTTTGGGAAAGAATTCATAAGTGGTAAAAATTATGTTGTGCAGTGTATGCACTAATTAGTTGTGTGTCATGTATTCAAATTCATTGTTTTACACCTTCTGTCATTGCAGATTTTTTTGAAACCCAAAATTTTCCAGTTTTGTTTTTAAGATTAAAATATTCTGTTTAAGTTGGAACAGAAAATCATTTAAGCTCATGTCTATTTTAGTTCTGAAAACTTGAAACTTAAAAATCCACTGGATTATTTGTGATTATGTTTAAAGACTATTCAATTCAAATGATAAATTATTTTTTGTGTAATGTGATTATTGAATTCAATGAGATTATTGAAATTTAAGAATCTATTGCTTGGACTTGCAAGTTTCAAAATATTATTTTGTACTAAGTTTTTACTGTGTAAATTTTCTAAAAGTTATTGTATATTATATCAATGTAACTTGTGAAGAAGATGTATTGGGTATTATTTTAAAGATTATTTTAGTTTGTACATGCTGAAAATGCTAGCAAAGAAGAAAAGGGGGAAAAAAAAGCCATATTGAACCTGATTCTTTAACTGAAATATTAAGTAATTTCTTAATTTTTTTTGTTTCATTTTTCAGATAATGGTGATAGTTGTTGGAGATATTCTGAATGAAGGAAAGGTGATGCCTTTAAAATGATTTTAAATAGTATTTGCTTCATAAAAGTTATGCTCATTTGTTTTGTAGTTTATTTTAATACAGCTTAATTTTTTTAATGTCTTGCCACTAAAATTTCAACTCCATTTTTTTTTTTTTAGAACAGTATTATTTCTATAAGTGGAGAAGGATCATGCAATATATTTGAAATAACGAATGAGAATTTATTGGTGAGTTTATTAATTATTTTTCTTTACTAATTTTGTTATATCCATTAAAAATATTTAATCATTTTGGCTTTGTTAGTGTTTCTGAGATTTCTGTATTTGAACATGAAAAGGAGAACATGAAAAAAAAAAAAAATGAGGAGGAGGAATAGTAAATAGAAGGAGGAATATTTAATATCACTCCAATTATGTAGGGGTTTGTCTGATCCTAATCTGTTTAAGAATTTACAACCAATTCTCAATTTTTCATTACTGTTTATTATAATTTAGATAATTTTAGACCAAGAAAATATATTAATCAGTTTCTTTGTAAACTGTACTCTCATTATAGATGTAAGTGATAATTTTAAAAATAGTGATAAAAGCTAATTTTTGTTTAAAATCCAAGTTTCAATTTAGGCATTCCTTGAATGTTATATGAAATTTTATGACAACCTATTGATGGATTGAGTTCTATTTATTTAAGGAAATGGAAATGAAACATCTTCAATTATAATGAAACTGAAGATGTCTCATCGATTATATTCATATAACACATATATAATTTCATGCCCTAGTTATTTAAATATAGTAAGTTTAATAGAAATCAACTGATAAATATGTATAAAAATATTTAATATAATTTAAAAAATTGCTTGATAATTACTATTATTGTTTAGCTTGTTTTACATGCATTGTTTACTTCTATTTTTTTGATAAAATTTTTATATATTTTGATTGGATTTAAAAAAAAAATGTACCTGCAAATTATGCATTTATTTTTCAGGGTCTTCCAATTTTAGTAAGTTTGTTTTAGTAAAGTATTGTTTAGAAATTATTAATCTTAGTTCTCTGAGTAAAAATTACAAGTTAGTATTTATCTTTATAGGAAAGTGAAAGAAAAAATTTACAGCCATTTCATGCACAGAAATTACCTGCCAATACTAAAGTAGCACTTCTGGCTGATGTTGGTAAGTATATAAGTAGTGATTTATGATTTGTTTTTACCAATGCAACAAACAGATTTTTTTTTTTTAAATTTACAATTTCTTTAAACATGAAAATTTGATTTCAGATCTTTTATGGGTTTGAAAAGGTTTAATCAATCTGCAGTATCTTTTGAAATGTCCTCTATTGTTTGATTTATGCAAACTTTAGATTTAATATATCTTTTAAACAATTTATATCCTTCTTGCATAAAATAAAACTAAGAATTTGGCATCGGAATCTAATGGAATAAAATAAAGGCATAAAAAAAAAGGTTTATTAAGTTACATTTTGAATAGATTGCACCCCCATCCCCACCCCCAAAAACTCTCTAGAGTTCGGATTCTGGTATTAAAATATGGTTCTTAGTTGTACCATCTTGGATTAATGAACTTTTACTTTGTTTCATCCACTCAAAACTTTGCAGCACACCTTTCTTTCCTCTCTCCATTTGCTTTTAGTTTTCTTTTGAATTGCATGTGATATTTCATAAGATCATTGCATTATTATACTGTAAAAAAGCTGTTTTGAATGAATTCTGTTTATACTAGTTAAATTCTATGATTCATGATTTTATTGAATCATATTTCTAGGAGTAAACAAATACATTTTATTAACATGAAGTATATCTATTGGCTATCATTCTATTTTTTCATAGCAGAAGACTTTTTTTAACATTATTTCTTTTGTCTATGAAAAAAAGTTCCTCCCCTTAAACTTATTTCATTTTACGTCACTGAAATGTGCATTTGTTAATTAAATATTCATGTTAATAAGTTAATTTACTTTTTCATGATTCATAAGTCAATTTATGGATTAATAGAGGAAGATATCTTGATCACCAAGTTAAAATGATAAGGAATTGAAAAATTAACAATAAGTATTGTGTACTCTTAGATATTTCCATGCTTGAAATTGTTAAAATTTGGCTACTCATAATTTATCAATATTTAATAAAGCATAACTACAAAAAGAAAAGGTTAAGCAGAAAAATGGAAATGTTTTTTGACTTGGAGACCTTGAATCAGGGCTTCTTAAACTATGGGTCCCCAATTACAAGTGGAATTGCTGAGAATGAAATCTGGGTCTTGTAAATTTACACAACACCTTCTGTTTTCAGATTCTTCAATTTTTTTACTATCAAAAATAGTTGAGAAATAAATCTTGACTGGGAATATCATTAAATCATTAAAGTGTTGAATTAATACTTTAAATTTAATTTATTTTGATTGATCATTAATTAATGCTTAATTTAATTTTGCATTTTTGAATTCTGAGACCACAACAAAATGTTTTAGATGAAAACTGGATTGCAATAATTTTTTTTAGCTTAAATTGTATACTTAAAAAGGAAGAGGTCTAAGAAGCCCTGCCTAGATATGTATATTTTTTTTTTATTTCAGTATTATTAATTTAAAATTTCTGTAACTTTTTTGCCTTCTAAACAAATCCTATTCTATAAATAATTCATTTTTTAAAGTGTTTATTGGTACTTGTATCTCTGTGGTTTCAAAAACTCAAAAACAAGGAATGTTCTAATCATGTTATGTTCTTTTAAAAAAAAAAAACAAATCAATTTTTCATGTTACTCCAACTTTTAACATTATATCAATCAGTAAAATATCTTATTGAATTCATACTGAATGTTTTGACTATTACATATATAATCAATTTTATTTCTACGATTATCATTGATCATAACTGAATTAGAATGCAGGGTAGAGTATCCTTATGGCAAAATTTAAAATTTGCTATTAGAGCATGAATTTTATTGTGATTTAGACAAAAGTATTTTTCTTCGGGACTGGTGAGGAATATGGTGGAATCAATTTTAATTTATGTACATTAATGAAAATTGAGTAAGATTATTTTTGCTAGTTCAGATGCAATGACAATAATAAGATGATTTTTTACAAAACTCTTGTTAACTCTGAAGCAAAATTTGAAATACTGGTTATGCTAATTATTAATTGGTTGGCTGAAATGAAAATTCTTTCTTTGCTTTCAGCAATATTATCAAAATTCTCATTTTCTTTTAAAACAAATGAATACATAAAATATAGTTCTTTTCTTATTTGCTATTTTTTTCATAAGCAAACCTGAATGTCAGCAAACTATAAATCAGTTACTTTAATGTTCAGTATAAATCACAAGCAAGATTGATTGATAGTTTTTTTTATTAATCATTAGGTTTGAATTTTTAAAAAATGTATGATATTTTTAGTTACAAAAAATATAAAAGTGAAGTTTTGTTTTCTTATGATTATTTCCTCTATGAAGAAAGAAAAAAGTTGCTGCAGTTTTAAGATTGAGGAGAATTTCACTTGTGTTTAATGATACAGTAATAGCTATTTCTTGTTGAATAATTCAAATAATTATATACTTTATTCTTAATATCATATGCTTTTCATCTTCACATTTCTTTTTATATATATATATAAATTTGTTTTTTTTCCATCCCACATTATCTATTGCAGATAATGATGGTGAACTAGAATTAGTTTTAGGGTTAACAGATCACGTTTTAAGAACTTATCGATGGGTCAGATTAAATAACCAGGTAAATAACTGTTAATTTATTTTGCTACTGTAGTTTAAAATTATGTTAAGCGTTATTGCATTTCAAATTTATGATACCTGACATATATTTTTGAAATTCGAATTATTTTGGCAAATTTGTAGTACAGAGAGAAATGATCATATTGTAGGATATTTTTTGCAATACATGAAATTTAAATTTTATCTATTTTAATTTATTTTCCTAATTGCTTTCTTTTGAATTTCTTTCATTTTCTGTTGCTTTAGTTTAATTTCCTGAATATGTTATCTTTCTTTTTGCAGTATGTATATATAGACGGAAATATTTTGTCACATTTTTTTGGATAGGTATTTTATTTGTCATAGGTATTATTGCGAATCTATTGTGTTGTTATAGATTCTCAATGCTTGATTAGTTAACTATTGCAATCACTCTATATTCCTTAATTTAACTAAATAATAGTTTTGAGAGCACATTTTGATTGAAGGAAACTCATTTGGAATGATTTAAGATTATGTTTACCTCTACAGAAAAGTGCAACCTTGGATTAAAATTGAATGCAACCATTAGTTGTATTTTGCTTCAACCTGCGTTATCTCGGATATGCATTTTTAATTTACTTTATAATATTACTGTCATACCCAAGTAGGTTGCAGAAAGGTTGTGTATTATGAGCCTGTCTTAATTTTGTTACCATCTGAGCATATTTATATTGATGGAAACCAATTTTGAATTGATCAAACTATACGTTGGAATTTTTCTATGTATCTAATTCTAATGTGATGAAATAAAATGCATTTCAGACTGTTATGGAAAACATTTGAAAGAATTAAAAGTTGTTTGAATTTACTTTTATAAACTTTAAGAAGACAACTATCCAATTTTATGTTACTAAACATTCTGTATAGCATGCTTGTTTGAAATTGGTTCAGTATGTTCAGTTTTATCATTTTTATAGCAGTCTTATTATAATTTTTGTTCTTTTAAAAGTATTAAAATTTCACTTGGAGAGTACGAGTGTAGAAATATGAAGTTTATGGGTTTGAGGCTTGTGTTCATCACCTTCAACATTGATATTTAATATAA
>BGPR01029460.1:0-19274 GCA_013235015.1 Araneus ventricosus | reverse complement strand
TGCGCATGCGCAAGCTATTCAGCGAGAAAGTTATTCTCCTGTTTTCTTCTCCGCACGCGGAACTTGCATTGCTCGAGTTTGAAAAAAAAAATAATAAATATTGCGAAGTTTTAATACATACGCATCTTTTTGAATATGATTCTTCACCTCAATATTTTACTATCGCTATAATCAACAGTGAAAAACCTTCTGATAGTCATTGCATTCTGGGTTACAGTTGGTTCGAACTTTTTATCAACGCAGGGGGAAGGGAAATGACAAATGTTTGAAAAGTATGCGAGAAAGTTTAGGGGAGGCCACTCCCGCTGGTTTATTCACTGCCTGAGAAGTCAACAGCGAACAATGCTTTGTTTCCAGTGGCCCTATTGAACACTAGGTGTAATGTGTTATCGGACGATTACATGCCTCGCACTTGGCTGGCGACAGTGGGGGGATTGGCGACTTTTATATGTTAGTTTATATATGTTTAGTTTTAGAATTTAAAAAAATGTTCTATTGCTTTTTATTTTAAAAGATGTTAAATTCGCGAACACGGCGAGTTTTTATACACAGTTTCTATTAACCGAGATTTCCGATATCCGAGGCACTAGCGGTCCCAATTATCTTGGATAATCGAGGTTCTACTGTATTGTAATCGTCAAAAAATTCGAACTCGAGATTTTGACGAATCTCCGCGTTTTAGACCCTCCTGAGTCCGAAAAACACAATTTTGGAATTATGTCTGTCTTTCTGTGTGTCTGTATGTGAACACGATAACTCAAAAACTATTACAGCTAGAGTGATGGAATTTGGTTTGCGATTTTTACACCTAATTTGTAGGTTTCTATCAAATTTTGAACAAAATCCGTCAACGGGAATTCCGTCTGTCCGTGTTCATGTAAACGCGATAACTCAAAAACTTAAATAACTAAATGGATACAATTTGGTACACAGTTTTATCATCAGATTCGATACGGGAAAGTTTAGGGGAGGCCACTCCCGCTGGTTGTTCTCACTTTTAAAATCCTCTAAAAAATTTACATTTCCTTTTTGTTTTACAACTTTTATTTTTCAAGTGAAGAGCAAAAAATAAAGGGCAACATCAAAAATTTAATATCAGTGTGGTGATACCATGAGTTACCACATCAGGTGACACCATACTCAGTGGTGCCTCTGCACTGCGTATTTCAATGAACAAGGAATACAAGGAATTCGCATTTTAGGTACACTAAACTCTCACTTTTCTGTTCATCTTTTGTCATGGTGTCACTAGGTGATATCAGGAATTCTTAAACATGAAACTCTCTTAAACGGCTCAACCTCAAAAGCTTCAAGCACTTGAAAATATATTCCGCCTGACATTGAAAGCCGATGCCCAAAGGAGTTCTGAAGAATGTGTAGTGGCTGAATTATAGCTCACGCAGCATTTAGGTTTTTTGTAAATATCTTTTTATAACATTTGTACTTTTAACACTTTTTATAACATGTAATTTTATTGGAAACAGTGAAAAAACTCGATGGTATTTTTTGATTTTGAATTTGAATAATGATTTGTTTTCATTGTTGATAGATTGTCGCAAAGCTTAAAAAATAACCAGCAGGAGTGTTCACCCCTAAACTTTCCCGTATACTTCCCCAAAAAAGGTGCCGTTTCCCCTTACCCCGCGTGGCTAAAAAAAATCGAACCTATTGTTACCCAGAATCCAATGACTATCAGGAGGTTTTTCATTATAGTGATTGAAAAATATCTAGGCAAATAATGAAATTCAAAGAGATGCGTAACGATTTTCCTCTCTTACCCGCTCAAGGACAAAATGACGTAATTCGCTACTCCGTAATGAAATTCCTCTCCGTTCTTCCAGTACGCATGCACGTGGAGATAACGGATTCTCTTCAAAAGTAAATTATATGGACCGACAGACAGTCAACCCTTTGACGGATTTGGCCCAAAATTTTATACGGACCTACATTCATGACGATAAAACTGTGTATAAAATTTTATCTATCTGGCGTTTCAAGTTTTTGAGTTATAGCGTTCGCATGACCTCGAACATACAGATAGACAGACTTCCCGTTGACGGATTTTGTCCAAAATTTGATAGAAACCTACAAATTATGTTTAAAGACCACATACCAAATTTCATCCCCGTAGCTCTAATAGTTTTCGAGTTATCGTGTTTACAGACAGACAGACATAATTCTAAAGTTGTGTTTTTCGGACTCGGGGAGGTCTAAAACGTGGAGATTCGTCAAAATCTCGAGTTCGAATTTTTTGACGATTACAATACTTTCTCTTTGTATACTTCGTATACGAGAAAGTAAAAACGCCTTTTGAAATGGAGGATTCGCATTTATTATTTGACATTTTTATATATAAAAGACAAATACCATGACTCATTCATCACAAAATCTCCCAAACCACTGGGACTAGAAACTTGAAATTTGTCAGGCGGTTGCTTTGGGGGAGTCGGTGCTCACTAAGAAAGGATTTTTCAAAATTTTAATTAGAATTTAAATTATTTAAAAATTACCTTAATTTTTAATGTTTTCCGGAATAACTTCGGATCCTATTATCGAAAAAAACCATTTTCACATAATCTTAAAGATAAAAAAATTAGCTTTTCAATGACACCAATCTTATTTCTATGCGACATTTTGTTAAATCTATATATTAATACGTGAAGAGAAAACTTTGTACCCCTTTTTAAGCACATTGCGAGCACGAAGGAGAGTGAGATTTGGTATAGTTAAAGTTCATACGGAAAAGAAGCGCAGAAATATAAAATTTATGTATAATATGTGTTACAAATACATTAAATAAAATAAAACATTCATTGTTTACATTCATACACTGTAAAAAATTATCGGAGTGTATGATTTGCAATTGATTTAATCCCCCCGCAGTGAAATCCACTCCAAGAGGGAGTTCAGTTAGATTATTTATAAATAAAGACTCTTCTGAGTGAAATACAAAATGTGGATGATTTAAATCTGTCAATGTCAAACACATATTAGTCTGTGGTCAAACAGTCGCACAGAGTATAGATTGTCTCTAAGGGATTTATATATAGTACGTATTACTAATATATTAAATTAAATAAAAGAAAACATTCATGGTTTACGTTCATACTGAATGTCAAACACATAAAAGTCTGTGGTCAACAGTCGGACAACATTTATTTTTTTAACCACCCGGTTTTTATGTTTCAATCAAAAATATGTTAAAAAAATACGAAGCACGTATTCTTTATTTCATTTTTTGTATTAATTTTTTATTTAGATTTTATATAATTTGAAAAAGATAGGCAAATTAACTGTGTAGCCTTGGTGAAACCTGGCTAGTATAGCAATAAAAAAACCAAAGGAAATGTCAAAAAATGCGTTACTGTTTTTTAAATATGACTTAGCCAAGCTATACCTCATTTTTCCTATCGTTCGTATTTTTCAAATAATTCGAAAATCAATGCATAATGGCGTATTTGTACACGCTCACAGCTGACGTAATAGAACAAAATTCAAAAAAATTATATGCAATGATTATAGAGATATGCTCTTTGACAAAAGAACCTCAATAACGTTCAAACTTCAAAATTTAGTGAATTACGGTCGAATTTCGACCTCTAGTTTTAATTAATGTTTCAAAATGTTTTAAAACATGAATTGTAACAATGTTTTTATTGTTGTAAATAAAATTCAAACCGTCTCAATTATTTCAGCAAATCTTTTATTCACGCGCTTTTGCAATTGTTACGGTTGTGACAGTATAAATTGTTTTCATGGGAAGTTAACCAACGCAGAATTTTCACTTTAGTATTCATTGCATTGCTGAAATATTTTATCGCACCTGCTTCAAAGTAATACTTTTATAAAGCGTGGCAACAGATATTTGATTTCAGGTTTGTTTGTTTTGATTGTGAGCGAGGTTGACTGGAATGATTTTCATTCTTTCTACAGGCATTTAATCTCATGCTTTCCTGCCATTTTAAAATTATGAAGTATGAAAACGCTTTCAAATTTTTGTATATTGCATTATAGGTAATTTTTTATTCAAATTTTAGTTAGGCTTAAGAGTACAGAACTTGAATTTCCTCAAGTGATAACTCATCAAATTTGTTATTAGATTTAGCGCAGTTCAGAACTGAACGGTATAGGAAGCCAGCTTAGGTGTCTGACTACGTGCGGGAACGAATTTTTGAAAAAGCGCTTTAATGTGCAATTTCAATTCATTTTCTGACTCAATATGATTCAAAACAATCATTAATACCAGTCAGGAAATTTTATGTCACTTGAGATTCAGTAAAATGGGATAATTTAGGCAAAAAATAGGTAAAATTAGAGCAAAAAGCAAAAAAAAACTCTAGCAGAAATTCTAATCCATATGTTCAAATCATTTCTCTACACAGCACATTTACAGCTATGGTGAAGACAATGAACTAGGATCTAAGAAATACTTGCATTTACAGGAAAGTTAAGGCCAGTCGAGTATTCTCTCATTCAAAATTTCACAAAATGCATAGGTATATTCAACATTAAGCAGCTCTAAATCAAAAACTATTGATCTCAAAACTATATGTCTAGTTCATCGCCTTTACTACACTTAAGACAACATATATACAAAATTTCAAGGAAATATACAGGTAATGTTTTGAGATATCGTGTTTTGCGTAAGTGACTTTTGACAAAATTTAAGTTTTCCAAAAAACGCATTTAAAGTTTTAATTTGCTTTTCATTACAAATACATTTATTTAACTTCTTTTGAAATTTGTCACATTTGTAAGATATACCTTCTTTATTCAGAAACTTATCACATTTTTTCATTCTGAGAGCCCGTAATTTTTTCCTAGCGTTTTTTGTTCCTGCCAGAGACTGTCTCTTAGAAGTGACGATTCTATGGTTATTGAGGTTAAGACATTATTTCAATGTATATATTGGCCAGAAACTATTTCCAGTTCATGAAATACTCTTTTAAGACCATAAAATCAATCATTAAACAACAATTCGGCTATCGATGTCCTAAAACGTGAATTTTGTAACTCCACAAATGTGCATTTTGGCAAAAATGTTCATAGTAGCTTGTCGAAACTCAAAATCTTATTCAAATTAACATGACTTGCAGATAGAGTGTATAATTAATCGAAATAAATAAAAAGCAAATTAATTTATACTTCAGAGTGCAGTGTATTTGGGATGACGAGGGAGAACAGCCAACTTCCGGTTTCGTTTTTAGCTACCGTGATTTATAAAAAATTCTATACCTCCGTTTCTATTCATCGTAAAAATAAAATAAACCCAGGTTTAGAAAGCTAAATAAATGGGCTTTAAAGTAAAACCATAAAAAAAAAATTTGTGAATTTCGACCCAAAACCGTCTTTTAAACGTAGTCAGATACCTTTTCACGGTAGAGGAAAGAGCTGTGAAGTTGGTGGCGGGATATTATCGTCTATATATATAAAAGGCAAATACCATGACTCACTCATTCATCACGAAATCTCCCAAACCACTGGGACTAGAAACTTGAAATTTGGCAGACGGTTGCTTTTGGAGAGTCGGTGCTCACTAAGAAAGAATTTTTCGAAATTTTATTTATAATTTAAATTATTTAAAAATTACCTTAATTTTTAATGTTTTTCCGGAATAACTTCGGATCCTATTATCGAAAAAAACCATTTTCCCATAATCTTAAAGATAAAAAAAATAGCTTTTCAATGACACCAATCTTATTTCTATGCGACATTTTGTTAAATCCGTTTTCTGGAAAAACGGAGTAGCTCATGGTTCCTCAAGGTCACGGGTCTATTTAGAGCACTGGAGGGGAGAGTTGGTGACGGGTTACGATCTAGAGAGAAATGCTGCCCTGTCATAAATCACACTAGTGGCAGCGAGTAGGGGGGAGGAGGGGAGGGTTACATGCACTCTACTTTTTTAGGAAAAGGTTAAATTTTTATTTCATTTAGCTGCCTGAAACTAGGAATTACAAAAAACAATAGTGTTCGAGAAACTAACTAATTTTTTAATTAATCTCTTTAAGTTTTATTGTCTGCCTCCTATACTCCCGGGTCTTTTAGATGTCTATACATTTTTTGCTGCCTCACTTTTTCCACATAATTTGGCACCCACTGGTTCACACGGGGCGTGCAGCATGTTCGGCTTTCGCGAACGTATTCAGGGTAATCATTCTACCTATGAGTTATAGATAGGCTTGCCAGATTTCTGAAATGTTCAACCGGGACACCGGAATGTTCCCCAGCGTCGCGGATATTCAAGGGTACACAACCTTGGCGGGTTTTTAGAGTGTTTTAGAGGGCAGTTTATTCTCAATGATATGAATAAATGGTTGCTGATTAGGAACCTAAACCAGGAGTAATAATAAATGACACAAGCATAAAAATTTAAACATTTTATTTCTTATATGTTAATATTTATAAGTTACTTAAGTAAGAAGAAACACTTTGAATGAGGAATAAAAATTTGAACAATATTTACTTGTACTTTTCATTGGCTGGGACTTTTTTAGAAAGTCTTTTTGGGACTTTTTTTAGAAAGTCTTTTTTGTTTTTAATCGTGTTGTAAAAATCTTCACAAGCTATTCCGATATTAATTTTACATGTCATCAAGCCTTTAACTGTAGATTCCTTCATCAAACCCCTATCATCAGTCCATGCGTTGTTCATCAAAGAAAATACTCTCTCAACTGGTGCTGATGTCCCAGGTAAGCAGAAGGCATGGTCACGATTGGCGAGACAAGATGATACGATGACAATATTATTTATTAGCAGACCATTGCTCTTCCATAGTTTTCACTTTTCATACAGTACAGTGAAATAAATGAAGAAGCAATTATCCTAAATAATCCTTCACATTTAATTATTTTTAGACTTTTTTGGCCATCTATAATCAAATTTAATTTTTACCGGAACCTGAAGTAAACCAGCCGGGACACCGGGATTTAGTCTGAAAACCGGGACGTCTGGCAAGCCTAGTTATAGATGAATTGAGTGAGAGTTATTTGAAATGCACTTTTTAAGTTTCGTTAACTATGATGCATATACAGAATTGAATTGCTGGTATTTTAAATTTTACGTCTTTATATATTTACTATCTGCCAAATACAATAAAATATACATTCTTTTGTTCATCTTTCCTGAGTTATAGCGGGTGAAACTCCGACGGGGAATGCTATAATTAATGTAAAATACAAAAATAAAAATTAATTTAAGCGGGCGAACCAGCTGGTCGCCGAAGGAGGCTAATGCTAAATAAATTTTTGTTGCTTCTTTCACGCTTAAAATAATAAGATGCAAACAAATGCTTAAAATTATGGAGAATCGAACACGAACCAAGGAAATTTCGATTTTTCCGTTTTAATTCTTCTACAAATGAAACAGAGGAAATTTCGATTTTTCCGTTTTAATTCTTCTACAAATGAAACAAAGGAAATTTCGATTTTTCCGTTTTAATTCTTCTACAAATGAAACAGAGGAAATTTCGACTTTTCCGTTTTAATTCTTCTACAAATGAAACAGAGGAATTTTCGATTTTTCCGTTTTAATTCTTCTACAAATGAAACAGACGCACTATAAAATAAAAATGGGAGAAGTTTCAAAATTATTGAGATAAATGATTTGGAAAACAGATCGATAAATTAGATGCTCTCAAACTAAATGATATAGTTAGAAAAATTTACGCAGTACAGAAATAAATTCCGCTTTCTTTTTTATGCAATCAAGAGGTTTATCCCGAATTTTTGGCGCGATTCCAGAGCGACCCACTTTTTTGTCGTGTGGATCGATTATCATCTTAACCCCTATAATGGCAGTAATTTCCAGATGTTTACATGCCTATATCTAAGAGAGAAATTGTGTAAATATTTGCTTATGTTTGAATTTAACTGCCCTTACATTCTCGTACGCTAAGAAAACAGAGAAAATATCAAAATCGGCTAAATATTTGACTTCTAGGTTTTGATGAATCTTCACACTTTAGACGTCCCTGACTCGGAAACATATATTTTTCTGTATGTCTGTGTGTATATGAATATGAGTACTCAAAAACACAACGAATTATTGTTTAGCTACGGATTCCGAAACCCTCCGCACTTTTGCGCATGCGCAGGGCGGAGTTATTTTCAGCCAAATAGGGGGGAAGTGAAGAATGGTAGGGTGATGTTTACATTTTACTGAGCGTGATCTAATAAAGAACTCCGGAAATGCGCTCATACGACTCATTGCCTGACACCCCTTTCCGGTGCAAAATCGTCCAAAAGTGGTAGTCTCGGAATCCGTTGCTGAACATTAGTATAGTTTAGATACAGTGTTGTTCAAAATTATTAGAACGCTAGTGAAAATTTTATACTTTTTATTATCTCTACTAATAATAAAGGAGAATGTCTGTGTGTTGGTCCTCTACAGGGCAGACAGCTAGACCTAAAGCTACGAAATTTGACACGAACATTCTTTGGAGGGTGGGAATGTGCACTTTGGAGCCATTTTTTGAATTTTCAATTAGAACTTTAATTAATTAAAAATTAAACGAAATGTTGGCGTTTTTCCTTAATAACTTCCGAAAATATTACAACAACAAAACCGTTTTTACGCCATCTGAAAGTGCAAACAATTTCCTTTTAAATGAATCCATTGCTGAACAGTAAGCGAATGGTATTTGTTATGTCGTCTTTGCATCAAAACTGTAAATTTATATCAAACTATAGCTGATCCCGCGCAGACCATCTGCGCTCGGTTATACAAATACCACGATCGCCAAACTGGCGATTCAGCTCTCTAAGAAAATTCGCCAAGACGAAAAAAAAAAGATGCACATAACGGAAAAGTACCGAAAGTACAATGTTCGTAACAGTAAATTCCATAATGTTCGCCTCGATTTGTGAATTGACATGATTTTATCTTCACTGACTTAACCCATTTTGATGTTGATCTAAACGTTTTCTGGTTCGCCTACGCCCATCCGCTTCATTTCTAATTGATCTCTTTTGAACAATTTCATCCAAAGTTTCATTATATTGCAAGAAATATTGCGAATTATTCATCTTAAACTCTTTTTTTTTTTTCGAGAAAATGCTATTCGACACCAGAACGAATGCAGTAACAGACTACGACTATGTAGTTACACCTAACATGGAGGAGGCTACCGGTTTTGATTTGTAAACAAACAGATCGTTGTCATCGGCAAAAGAGAAATAAATCTCTTTTCTGTGCCACGTACCTTAGCGTTTTATACATATAGATTTTGTACGATATCCATCAAAGGAAAACTTTTCTATTTATCCGTTCGGTTGCATACGAACACGAAAACAAGTTAGATGGATAATATTTGACATGTGGTTTTTTCACCAGATTTGTAGAAGTGCATCAAATTTTAGACAAAATCCATCTTCGAGTTGTCTTTCTATTTTGTTTATGCTGCTGTATGTGAAAGCGACGAATCAGAAACTCAGCAGGCAATACGCATGTGATCCTAACACCAGAATTGTTGATCAGCGTCAAATTTTAAACTCAATCGGTGAAAGGGGAGAGGTAATGTTGCAAAATCCCAACTGGATAAAATAAAATTGCACTCAAAACGCACGATATTATGGGAAACTACCGCATTTGTTGTTACATGCTAAAATGCCCGCTAAAAATTAATGTGAAAATCTACTCCTGAACTTGTCTCCCTTTTACAAATAACTTAAATCGTCATTTTGTCAAAGAGTGTGTGTTCTTTTCAGGGCTTACTAGGGAAAGCTTCACACAGATAGAAGGACTTAGCCAACATACCACAAATGGTCAGAGACACTTCGGAAGCTGAATTCGAATATGTACGGGTGGTATCCAATCCGGTAAAGAATTTAAATACATGTAACTATATATGAATATTAACCCTTCTTTCCCTTTCAGGTTTTTATTCCTGCTTTCTTTCTTCGCCTTTTTTTTCTGTATGTTATTGTAAAATTCCATTCTTTATATAACAGCCATATTCTATCATATTAAAGATTTAACTAGCTATAAAAAGTTTTTAGCATATCGTGTAACAACTATTTTTAGGTTTCGGAGGTTGCGAGTCATAGAGCCCTAGAGCTCCTATTAAACAATCGTTCTTCGTGGTCTTTAGTAATTTTGTTTGGTCTCCTTCATGTATCGCAAACAACTGAATCCATTCTCATCATAATTGCATCCCTTTTAATAGGGATGGGGGTTATTGCAAAAAAAAAGCGGTTTTCGGTTAAACCGGTTTTTTTAACCTCTGGCTTAACCTGACGGTTAAAACCGCTCAAAATAACCGGTTTTTGAAAAACCTGTTTTCGGTTGTTTTTTTAAGCAAGTTTTGAGGACAGAATTTTTTATTAATAATAATATACAATAAGTAAGAATTAATACAATAATTAATTATTGTAATAAGTAATGATTATAAAAAAGTAATTAATACAATATGTAACAATAATAAATGAGTAATTATTGCAATAAGTAAGCATTATAGCCAATGTTTTATTAACATTGTTTTCGCAAGAAATTAATTCATTGGCCAATATTTATCATCTAATCTGTTCATAAAGACTCTTTCAGCAATGTGTTGATCCGTGAGTCGACACCTCTCATCGGAAACATCATCATTCAACGTAGATACTAATCTTTCGGACGCCACAGAACTTCCGCCTAAAGATAAATATTTTTTGGCTACAAAAAACAGATGCTGTTTGCAGACAAAATATTTTATTAGTATTGTTTCTGCAGGAAATCAATCCATTGGTCAATATTTATCTGTCCATTAAGATTCTTTCAGTAATCCGCCAACCAAGAGACGCATCGAGAAAGAGGGTTGTCGGTGATTGGCCCGAGACGATGAAATTCAAAGCTGTATAACTTGGTCAATTTTAGTCTAATCGAAGCTGAAATCGAGCCTATCTTCCGACCCGGTTTTTGGATTTGAAAAAAATAACCAATTTAAACCGGGACAAAAAAAATAACCGAAAAAACCGGTTAACATAAACAAAAAAAATCGTTTTCGGTTTAAACCGGTAGGTTTTTCCCATCCCTACCCAATAGGATTTAAAATATTCATTGCCTCACATTACAAATGGACACCAGTAAATATTTTTTTAAGTTCACTGTTAATATTAATGTAGTGATATACTTTATTTATGAAGTATTTTTTTGCAAGATAAATATAAATACGTGCCCTATAAAGTGAAGCAACAAATATAAATTATTCAATGGATGATGCCTAGTAAACACTGACAGATAGTACGGAATATTCCAGACAAGTCGCTTCTCTCCTCGTTTTTTGGCGTTGTGCCAACTGCGTTCTCGCTTTATTTCTGGCGTATTTGATATAAAAGCCGACATGAAACAAATGATTGAAAATTTCAGTCGTTTAACTTGTTTTAACCAAATTTATTTTCACTTTACAGTGTTTGATACCAGAACGTTAGATGGTTGCCTTTGGAAGAGAAATTCATATAATTTTCCAGGGTAATTTAGTAATACACAAGCTTCTAACTGAATTTTCAGTTTCGTTTATATTCACTCGCAGAACAACCGAATAAAAAAATCATTTTATAGATTTCTTTAAATGGAGTTTCATAATATCTATACAGATACTTATAAAAGGCAATGTTTGCGTGTGTATGTGTGCGATGTCCAGACGAATCTATCGCACTTCTAGCCATGACATTTGGCACACAGGTAGTCGTAATGGGGACTCAATACACCTCGAAGCCAGAATTTTAAAATTTAAACAAGAAAATTTTTTATTTAACGTTTTGTGTTTTTTTTTGGTCATTTTTGGCACGTTTACGGCTGTAGTATCTTTTCTAATGATCGTTGAAAAACAATCAATGCACCATCGGATAGAACAAACAATTTTCGTTCTAATGAAGTAAGAAGAATCAGTAAATCTCAAGATTAAAAAGTAGAAGTTAATTAAAATAATCTTCTCGATCTTTCGCAGTGTAATTCAGTTTTGCTGTGATGTTTTGTAATTTGATGTAATGTTTTTTTTCTTTCTGGCTTTTGTTATTTTGAACTCCCCGCCGTCCGGGTCAGTGCCTTCCACCCTCTGGGTAGGCAGTGCCGGGGTGGGCAAATAAATAAAATAAAATAAAACATTTCCTGGTGGGCTAGAGATTTGAAAATTTGTACCCTTGTACATTCTAGATGGCTGGAGATTCAAGCGACCACCAACGGATGGCGCAACTGCATGTGATGAACTCTCTCTCTCTCTCTCTCTCTCTCTTTTTTGTTTTTTCGTTACTACTCAGATCGGTATTACAGTAATCTCGATAATTCGAGTCTCGATTGTTCGAATTTTCCATAAATCCGAGTTAGTGAGAAAAAAAATCAGTTTTGCTTCTAAGCAATGACCAACACATACACAACACATGAAAGAATTACTGCATCTGGTTTTTATTGTTGTTCGACGAGTCATATATCCACTGCGCACCCCGAAGCCACCTGCAGAAATGCCCCCTCCCAAAGAAAACGGGATATATATGTAATAATCGCACTTAATTTTATTTCAAATTCTGATATTATATATTTTAAAGTCTTAATGTATTCCAAAATCACTTTTCTTAAACTCCAGTTTCGTTTCATTTCCCGCGCTGGAGGATTATTAAATCTCTCGTTTTGACATATTTATTACTAAAAGAATATTCTAATTACTTCCACGCGCCAACATAAATCTCGAAATAAGCGAATTCTTTTCCAGACTTTTCCCTACAACACTTACGTAATATACTAAAAATAGCTATTATTCCCCTCACTTTGATCACGTGTCTATCTGTTAAATCCCTACCTGAGAAAAAGCAGGGATCTTCTGTTCTCTTTTGGCTTGAAAACTTCAACTAAGATGTACGCATATTCCGTCACTCTCCCATAATAAAAGAAAATTAGTTAATAACTCGGCCTGTTTTTTATTTAACGACCACAACAACGAATACATTTTATATATAAGATCGATATATAGGAGCAATGTGTTTCAACAAAAAACAATTGACAATTATTTTAAGATATAATTAATCTGTTGCTATCGGCAGTAATGTAATAATGTGTAAGTACATTTTTCTTTTACATACACTACACTGAAATTTAAAAATTGCTTTATTTCCATTTATTCATTTATTAAATTTTATGATTTCGATAATTCGAGTTTTCGATAGTTCGAGGTCCCGTCCACCTCGAATTATCGAGACTCTACTGTATATGCTACTAGCAGTACGCGCACGGCGTTGCCCGTGGAATCAGGACTTCAACAACAACAACAAAAAAAAAAAAACGCCCACAATGACACGAAAAAGTTTTGAAAACAAAAGATACACATTATTGATTTTCCCGCTTAATTTTTTTCGCGATAAACAATAATAAAAAATTGTAACGTGAAAATTATTATACTGCAAGCTAAGTATGCGAGATGAATAAATAAGTACGTTAAGATACTGCCGAAAATAGTAATCAGTCATTCAATTCAAGGTTATGACGTCACCTCCCCTTCAACCAATCACATAGCCATCTGCGTTCCAAAGAAGTGCCGCGTGAGGAACTCTCTCCATAAAAATAACTCTCAACCGTCCAGAAAAAAATTAATTAAAAAAAACTTGAAAAGATATTTTAACCGTTGTTGTTTTAAATCCGACACAACCGTTCTACTTATAAGCTGAAAAAAATTGAAAATAATAGTGTTATTAGAATGTCGGATGCAACAAATTTAAAATCAAAAGTAACATCTTGATGCCAAAACTGGGTATTTTTTAAAAATTTCTCAAAATTCAGTAAATTGCGTTAGAAATTCAAAACTAACTTCATTAGAACGGAAATCGCGTGCTCTTTCCGATGGTGTATCTATTTTTGTCGTACAGTTATTTGAAACCATTCTATTGAGAAATTAGTGCGAAAAATCAACCAAAACAACACAAAACATTAAATAAAAAAAATTTCTGGATTAAATTTTAAAATTTCGGCTTCGAGGTGCATTCAGTCACCATTACGACTACCTGTGTGCCAAATTTCATGGCTGTAAGTGCGATAGCTTCGTCTGGACATCGCAGACAAACACACACACAAACACAAACATTGCTGTTTATAAGTTTAGACAGAAACGAGAGATGGCTGTATAGCCTCTCAACTCTGCGAAATCAAGGTAGTTACTAAATATGTGTTTGATTACTAGTCTTGATCTCAGTGGGGAATTCAGGAACGGAGGTAGAGGATCATTTGAATTCAAACACTCAGTCAACAAATTGTTCACCGTCATCATCGATTCATTTAAATCGATTTTTTCTCGATTAATTGGCTTTGAATAAAATATCCAATTTTTTACACGCCTTTATTTAACTTGACTTTTTTTCACACACTTCTTAATATGCTAGAATTTTGAAATTTTGTAAACTTGTGAGTTCTCATTGACTGTAATTGTGCTTACTTTATAAGACTATGTATATGTTACCGTTAAAGTATGAAATCCGTTATTCTATAGAATAACTGATCAAGTCAGTTAAAGTGTAAAATAAACTTCTATTTTACACTTTAACTAGTTATTCTATAGAATAACGGTCCACACATCGTTAAAGTGTAAAATAGCCGACATGATGCAGCCTGTTTGTTAGTCAGATTGGTTATTTGTATTTTCAGCATCTGAAGTGGGCACTGGTTTTTTTTTATTTTTAAAAACATCCTACGTCTTCGTTAGAAGCGGGAGCCGGAATCTAGTAGCTTCGCTAGCTCATTGAATGTAAGGAATCTGCGTTTTTTAAATACTAACATGAAGTAGGAAAAATTGTGCTCGCGATGCCTGTGGCATCTGAAGTGGGCACTGGTTTTTTTTTAACTTTAAAAACATCCTACGGCTTCGCTAGCAGCGGGAGACGGAACCTAGTAGCTTCGCTAGCTCATTGAATGTAAGGAATCTGCGTTCATAGTGCAATTTGTTCATAACTTTGTTCCTAAGCGAGATACCGAGACAATTCCTGTACATTCTGGAACCTTCATTTTGTCGCCAATGTCAGGTGTCATTGACTTCCTTCCAATACGTATTCCTGTAAATCTCTCTTTCCAACTATAAAAATAATATGGCAAGAAAACGACATTACAGTTTTATGACACTGTTATAGTGGTTTTAATTTTCCATCGGTTATGGCTGATATGCAATCAAAAGTTATAAAAAAGCGGACTTGTTTTAATGTCAGAATGTTTATTTTACACTTTAACGGTCTGTCATTAGTTATTCTATAGAATACCTAGTTATTTCATAGAATAACTAGGTAAAGTATGAAATAAATAATTTATTTTACACTTTAACTGACTTGATCAGTTAATCTATAGAATAACTAGTTGTTCTATAGAATAACTGAATTATACGCTTTAACGGTGACATATATACCATAAAAGAGAACGTTTTCTGCAGACATCTATTAACATGTCCAACTTATCTAAACTGGTACGCGAGTCAAATTCTTGAATTAAAATGTTGATGTTGGGTAATTCGAGAAAAACATTTTTTCTTTTTACGTTTACCGCATCCGAAGTGTTAAAGAAATCCACGAACTGGTTTTCTCATAACTAGTAAATTACATGTTTCTCAATGCGACAGACATTCTCCTTTTACGAACTTGAAAGACAACGTCTCAATCGATATTGCAAGCGTTCTTGGCAATTCCTCAAAAGAATAAGGTTTAAATTTTTTCAAAACACACTGCGCATTTCTGAGAATTATTAGTCTAAAAGATTTCACAATTCGAAATTCCACATTCAAAAGATTCCGCTTTTCGAGGTATTGCATGCAACTCACACACACACAATAATAATCTTTTTCTTAACTTAACTAAAATAAATAATAGTAATTGCTATGATGTCACAAGCAATGACATATTATTCAACTGAAATGAAATAAAAATATCCCACTCTTATTAACGCGCCGATAATGGCTTTAATTACATGGGTGAAAATACTTACTATGACGAAGATTATTATACACTGGCCTTCAAAAACATATGAAAAAAAAAATTGGGATGTTTTAAACAAACCTTTATATCTCCCTGAATATACCTGCTATTTTTAGGAAAATGGATGTAAGTATTGCTCACAGTAAACAATTCATGGAAGTTTCAAATCTTGATCAGATTTCTGTGAAACGAAGTGAGCCCAAATCTTTTCTTCTTCATCAATGTCTGGTCGATCCCCTAAATGCCCTCGTGACCGAATCAGCCTATTCTTTACATGACCGAAGTTCAAAGCCAGTTCGTCCAGCCTTTCTGGAGAAATTCCAAAAAATATGTAAATCCGAAAGTGTTTGGATTCTTTGGTTCATATAGTGCAGTGGCGAATCCAGGGGGGGGGGAGGGCTATCGGGCTACAGCCCCCCAGAGCTAAACTAAAATTATTTTATTTAAAATCACTACAACTGTTTGTTCTTAATTTTCATTTGTAAAAAAATAATAAAATCGTGACAACATTGCTTTCTGGCTTGACAGGCTCAACAATTTTCCTACTTTTCTAGTCATTCCACTTGTACTTGTAGCGTTGACGCGATCGAAAACATTTTTTGTCTAGTTATTTAATTGTATTTTTTATTAAATTATCGAAAGTATTGTAGTGTTATTTATGATTCTCATTGTCAGGTGAGGAAAGTCTGTAAAGTTCAAGTGTTTTGGTTTACATAAGCCATGAGATCTGACATTCGTCACTATGACTCAAAATTTTTTATGCCCCCCCCAGACCCCAATCCTGGATTCGCCACTGATATAGTGTATTTGTTTAATCAAAGATGTGGCTTCTGTTAATATACAGAATAATATAGATTTCAAGGATAACTAATTCTAACAATTACCATGCACAAGTATAGGCATATGTAGAATCCGGATAATAACAACCATTCAAATAAATTTCAAAAGTAAAATTTTGGGCTTAAATTTCGGGCCTTTCTAAATGAAATTCAGTGTCATCTGCTCGTCTTCTTTGAGAAAGGAATTTACAATTCTCCTTAGATTTTCTTAGATTCTTTTTTCAATTTTCTAGAAGCATCGAAATAAAATACAGGGTTAGCCTAAATGATTCATCGGGTTTCAAAACACTGTGTATTAAGAGGTATACGACCTACAAAGACGGATAATACATGACAAGATACATACACTCCCCAAATTTAAAAGCCCGCCTCGTGGCTCGTGTGCTCGCTAGATGGCAGGCCTGCAGCGGCACTGTACAAGATGGCGGCAATGCAGGAGAAACGTATTTGTGTGTTGGAATATGCGAAGTGTTCTTCGGTTACGAGCGTTCAGCGTGCATTCCTACGCAAATAAGGAAAAGCTGCACCTGGTCATTTGTAGTATGTACCAGAAACTTGGTGAGTGCATGTATCTTTTTATGTATCACCCGTCTTTGTACGTCGTAGACTTGTAAATAAACAGTCCTTTGAAACCCGATGAATCATTTAGGCTAACCCTATATACTAGTAGTTCTTTAGATCGTTATTATCAGATAATCGTTAACTAAATTAAATTTTAATTCCGTACCAGTAGCATACTTGATAGTGAGTTTGAGAAACAATAAATCTCAAGATTAAAAAGCAGAAAATAATAAAAATATGAAAAAATTCTGCTGTTTGGTACACTAATTAATATCTTCGCTTTAAGTAAAGCGTTTTGTGATGGTCCTAATCCCACTTGCTCTAGCATATCTAGCCGAATCCATGTATCAGAGGGGAAGAGTAGCATTTTCTGTTGGTCAAAGCATGACTTCATAAGTAGCCTTTGAGGTATAAGTCTGACTTAGCTCAAACACCTATGGGGAGTTTGCCTTTCTGAAAGACTTTGAAGAGAAACTGGTCCAATTTGCGTCTCGCTGGGAGGAAAACTAGGAAAAGTTCGAGCACCCAGCCCGATCGCTGCTAAAAATTCGTTGCTAAAGTACCTATCTCCTGTTTTTTCAATATTCTGCTGCTTCAATGCTGGTTAATAGAGCAGCCAGGATAGAGAACCGTTGTTTGTTCGTGGTCGTGCGTAAGGTAGCAGTATTCATCTGAAATTTCTAAATCGGTCTTGGCGTAAGGTAGCAGTTTTATCGACATGCCTGCATGACGTCAATCAAGACACCTACCTGTGAACTGTATATAAAGATATGCAGGACCATGGCCTAGGGCACAGAAAGTTAAAGGTGGCGTATGTACAGAAGAAATAACAGCGAAATTAAAAAATACCGCACATTTCAAATAATTTTCAATACTATTATGAAAAGTACTGATATTTAAATTTATATCAATATACATTAAATAATAATTTGAGGAGTCCATTTACGTTACCCTTTTGTTGTCTTGCTCAGTTACAGGCAAAAAGGATTTTCTGTTTTTCTCTCACACAATCGGTGTAAACCACGTGTTAAACAAATTTTTTATGGTGGGAGGGGGCGCAGAATTATGTACTTTGACCTAGGCCGTAAAAACATGTATATCCGCCGCTGCAGCTATGTATCTTTTCAAAGATGAGCGGAGAGAGGCATGGAGTCAATGCCTCGTGACTTTGTATTAGCAATTTATTCTTTAAATTCTATCAGGAGGATAGTAATAAATATTAAGATTTAGAAACTGAATCTGTTTTATTCAGAGGCATATTATATTTTTATGATTCTTATTGCCAGGCGAGTAAAGTCTATAAAGTTAAGTATGCGAACAATCAATGATTTAAAAAAATTTATAAAATTATTATTTAAAAAAGAAGGCCTGCTTCTACAGAAAATTCCCTAAATATTCTTTTGAATCCATTTCGAATAGTTTCTAGCCCTTGAAAAAGTGAACTAGAATGGATTCCTTGTTTTTGTTGTCTGCTTTTCGTTTACTTCAAATTACTATAGGATTGCTTGTATTACTTTCTTTTTTTAATTTTGGCTTTATTGGTATATCTGTCTACAGTGGCGAATCCAGGATTAGGGTCTGGGGGGGGGGGCTGAGGTCATAAAAATTTTGTATCGTAGAGACAAATACCAAACCTCGTGGCTTATATAAACAAAAACACTTTAACTTTACAGACATTCCTCTCCTGACAATAAGAATAATAAAGAACACTACAATACTTTCGATAATTTAATAAAAAATGCTATGAAATAACTAGCCAAAAAATGTTTTCGACCATGCCAACGCTACAAGTACAAGTGGAATGACTAGAAAAGTAAAAAAAATTTCGAGCCTGTCAAGCCAGAACGCAATGTTGTAACGATTTTGTTACTATTTTTTAAACGAAAATTGAGAACAAATAGTTGTAGTGATTTTAAATTAAATCAAGAATTTTGGTTTAGCTCTGGGGGGGGGCTGCAGCCCG
>BGPR01029459.1:0-19276 GCA_013235015.1 Araneus ventricosus | reverse complement strand
AGTTTTCAAGCGTTCATTAGCGTTTCACTATATATCAATTAACGAATCTTAGTCTTTTAATTTGTTTCATTTCCTGATTGAATATTGGCATTTTCAAACAGCATAATCTCAAAATATTTACTCAAATTCTAAATGATTTCATGCTAATTAATGGAAATCTTTACTGGACGCCCATCTACTTGCTATTTGCTAATCTTCAAGGTTCAGTCATTCAACAATAACAAGTCGTCGCTTATTAGTGGTAAACCGTGCAAACATTTCTTCGTTCTTTGGTAAATTCGTCACTGGATTATAATTGCTTCATGAATTTTCAAATATTTTCTGCTAATTGGGAAAATTCTGTTAATTTCCAGAAATTAAATAACTCTTAACCATTCAATTATTCATTAAAAGAGTTTTGATCAAAATGTTATGCTGCATTCCAATGCAAAATGGCGGTTAAGTATGAATTGGAATTCAATCACGAATTTTAATAAAGGATGTTTATTTCGTAAGATTTCATTTAAATCACGTTTAATTAAACAGAAATATATTCTTCTATAGTGTGATTATTTGAGTTTCAGGGAGTGGAATGTAAGCAGTTATTACCTCCGAACATGTCTTTCGTCAACTGCTTCCGCTCACAGGAGACACGAATAATATGTCATCAAACACAACTGAATTGATCGAAAAATCAAAAGAAAAGCAACTAAGACATCCTTTCATACTATTAGAAAAATGAAAAGTATGAAAAAGAACCCGGCCTGCAGCTGTTTTTTCAGGGATCTCCTGCAAGAAGGGAATCAGAACTGGGAATTTTTGACGTGAAAACGTCTTACCGCTAGTTACAGTGATAGTAAGTCGGTCGAACTTTCTTGTGTGACGTAATACCGCCTTTGTTGAATCGTTAATAACTACGAGACTAATAATGCGAAAAGAATGGTTGACCCCACAACAGATAGATCACATCTGCAAGAGTTTGTCGAACAGTATTTGTTATGCCTGTGACGACATCGTAGCAGTGTAGACACATGCGCGTTATTCTTATGAATTATCTCTATGTAAGGTTATAAATAAGTGTAGCGTGGAAACGTGTTTCGCTAGGAGGTTAATTCTGGTGTCATTTTATAGAGATTGAGGAAAATTACTTGGACCTAAAATGAGTCAATAAAAATATATATCAGAATATAAGTAAAAATCGGTATTAAATGGAAAATTTCAAACTCCGTATGTTTTTTGATTATAACATGCTGAATTTTATTTCGAATGGTACGAAACTTACAGATTACTTGACAATACGAAAAAGAAACATTTTGTTAAAATTTGAATTTAAAAATTTGAATGTTACGGGAAATATGAGCATTTGTAATAAAAGATGTTTTACTGAGGATAAGCGAAATGCAGTTCTGTATACTCACAACAGATGGCGCCATCAAAAGCTACTTTAAATATAACATGAAAAAAGACACAGTTCGGATCCGCGCCGTAGATTTTTCGTGAAAACATCGGGATTAAAACATAAAACAAGTATATCGTATTAATATGTAACTTAATTATCAATCTCCTTAATACAATATTTACACGGAGTAGTATAATGGTTAAAGAATAGATAAATCACAAACAACCACAGACACTCGGTACATGCGATAAGCTTGTGATTTATCTATTCTGTAACCATTATACTACTCTGTATAAATATTGTATTAAAGAGATTGATAAGTAAATTTCATATTAAAAGGAAATACATGTTTTATGATTTTATTCCGATGTTTTCACGAACAATCTCTGTGCGTACCCAAACTGCGCCTTTCTTATGTTTTTTCTGTGAGAGTCTTGGCTTTGGCCCATACATTTGTCTGTCGTGACCCGAAATGTCCCAAGAGAAATGAAACACTCTATAAGAACAACTATCATATAAAAACACCGTCCCAGGAAAAGAAATATACAAAAATTAATTTGATTCAAAAAAGTTTTGGAATAAAAATCAATAACCATTCGACGTTAATTTGCAGCCAATGGTACAAAATATATATCACATGTAAAAAGCACTTAAACTTACCTCTTCTGCTCAAAAGCTAGAAATGTCACATCCAAATACATTCCAAAAATTTCCGCCTTAATTCCCGGAAAATACTCCCCCATACTAATTGATTGGTCGAACTAACTAATCGATTAACTTATAATTAAATCCTCAAAATAACACTAAAATTGTTTATTATCATCTAGATCACGCAAGCGCTCAGAATTTGAGAATTCTAGCACATGGGGAAGTTCTAATAAGTTCTCAAGATGGAACAAATTTCTATCTTTGCAATTATGTTACAAGTCAAGTTGAGGAAAATTGTGTAATAAGAAAAAGGTTGAAGTGACTGCAAGTAGCCACACTAGGTGAGATGTCACTGCAGTGATGGTACTCAAAAATTTCTCTCAAGTTCATCACTACCTGAAGTTTCTGTGAGAAATTTTCTTTCACATGGACAGCAGTTTCATTCTCTGCAAGTGTCCAGAAACAATCAAGGTATAAATTGTCTGAGATTCATTTAATTATACCTTCATATCCTACGCTATATCTATATTTCTCTCTTTGTTTTCCAATAGATCTTCTTGCTTCTCATCAGTTTCTCGAGTTTGGCCATTAGAGTAATCACCCAAAACTTCAATTATTTCTCTATATGGTAAGATCTCACTGATTTTATCACATAATCAATAATATACTGTTAATTTAATTCGTTCGGTGCGTGAGAGTAGTTCAACATCAGGATTATAAAAAATAGCTCTTTATTTCACGAATTTAACAGGAGAACACGTAGATCAAGAAACAAATCTAATTATCACTTGTATCAATTAACAACATAAGCAGAATAAAAATCAGTCATACCATTTTCAATAGCTCTGAGTGTACATTAGCTCACTATCTTGCTCTGCGGACAAAACTCCAACTGATTCACTCAATGAGACCTCGGTATTTATACCTTTTCTGACAGGATCTGACATAGACTTCTCTCGAAAGTTCTCCATATTTTCGAACCTAGTAGAGATAGGACCATAGTTCCGGCATTTTCTAAGAGCTTCGTTTTGTCTCCAAAACGGGAGCCAAGGTCGGGGTTCATTGGCTCGACTTTCAGTAAAACCTCTGTAAAACTATCTTTCCTGCCATAAGATTATCATGTCAGAGAAGCAACTTTACACCTTCGTAACACAATGGAAAAAGATATTTAGATGAAATAATGCTTTAAAATTATGGTTAACGATCATGTCAAATTTCTGAAAATACCAGATGTCTATTAACTAGGCACTGGATGAAAAATTTCCATAAAAATATTTCTAATAAATATATTGTAACAACTTTTATTGATCATTGTTCTCAAGAGTTTAGCCTTCGTGCATGGCAAAAGCAAATACTTGTTTTCATTTTATTACAAGGAAAATAGCTTCGCCCAGGACAAAACCAAAATCTATATGAAGTAAATAATGGTGTTCATGCTCACATGCATTGAAAAAGTTTTGATGTTGTGAATTATTTTGAATCAAAACCAATAAAATTTTTCTTCTGTTATTTGTTCTCCACTTACAGTAATCATTTTTATAATCCTTAAGCTACCATCTTTAAACAGTTTTTAAGTTATATACACTCTTAATAAAGAATTATATTATATCCAACTGATATTCATTTAAAAGTTGAAATTTGGATTAATAATCAACTGTTAACGAAAATTTAATCATTGATTTGAATTAGATATGGAAATTGAGAGGAATAGAAAAAATATCAAGATTAAAATGTCTCAAGGGAAAGGCCTATTTGAAATTAACAGTTAATATCCCTCAGAAAATTCCATTCCTACAATAACGATATACAGTAAAGACGTAACCTCTTATGCAAAACTTTGCATGTTGTTCTTTTGCATTGTTGAGTGTGATATTTCCAATTCTCTGGACACCATACACACTGATATTGTCGGATTCCTTGCAAACACCTAACATACTTAGTCTACGCTACCGTCTGAAATAGATGGGCGTCCCTCCCCCTGTTTATGGAGAGCACTACCTCAGTGGCGGCTCGTCCATTAGAGCTGCAGTACCCCTGAAATTATTTTAAAAGCTTGTATTTTCGTTTTTATTCTAATTTGCTTACTTCTCCACTTTGAGAGTTCAATGATCTACGAAAATGGCAAAAAGTAATAAAAACTTAAAAGGAAGACGGGAAATCAGTCAAGAATTAAGATAGAGACAGACCAGAGCTGCATATAGTTTTGCCCCTTCTAAGGATCAAAATTCGCTCGTTGAACAACGTGGAGAGTTTAGCCGAAATAAGAAAGCAACCCTTTCTCCCATTGAAATTAGATGTCCTTGAGCTGCTTTTCCACAGCTCTCGATTGGAGCGACTTCTCCATTTGGCTTTTATCGCTTTTTCTCAGTAGCCGGTCATTTAGTTTCTTTAAAATCAAATTCTGGAATAGTTCTGGTAATTTTTTGCTTCTTTATGCTTTTTGGGGTGCTGATTACGAATCTGAGGTTTTGTAACCAAACTTTTTAATTGGAACTATAGTTATAGCCGAAAAACATGAAAAAAATCTCAGTTTTTGCTCATAACTCAGAAACTATATATCTTTAGTATATCATCATTCTATACCAAAATAATCAGCACAACTTAGGTCTTTTCACCTTTTGCAGCACTGCTTGTTTCGGAGCTAACCAGTATCCACTGACTACCTGTTTCCATAAATCACATATACCAAGTCCGAATAATTGGTCGGGAGAATGGTTCCCACACACACTATGTCCCAAAGTTTGGTTACGCTTGGGTATCGGACTTTGTCTCTATGAACCAGGGCTGCACACTGAACTTTCTCCTATGGCGTCCAAATGTTTCGTCAAATGTGTGACAGTTTCGTCAAATGTGTATAGTTTTAAAGTTATTATAGTCTAAATTTGTAAAGATAATTTATAAACACCCAGTAAAATACTTTGTGAAATAATGCTATCAGAAAGTTTTCTGTGTGTTTTAGAACTGCTTAATTTTCTTTCAAAGGGTATTTATTCAAAAATAATTCGAGTTCAAATAATTACTTTTGATAATACTTCCACTGCATTGTATTCTTGAATTTCCTCTTCAGTGTGCAAAAATGCAAAGAAATTTAAAAGAAGAAAACATTTTAAAGCTGTAAAAGAAGTAAAATTGTTTAAAGCATATAAGAATTCTCCCCGGAAAAAAAGTTCTGAAAATTCTAGAAGAAAACAATATTTCAATAAAAATTCGCCAAGAATCAGATGCGGAAAATTTTTGTGGTGTTTGTTGAGAAAAGTAGTAATTAAAACTTCAAAGAAAAATGCAAGTGCTAATTTATCTTTTCAATCCAAATACACTAGTTTAAAACTTTTTGATATATCTATAAAAAATGTTTCAGAAAAATACATTGTCTCATTTCTAAGAATTTCAAAATGCACTGAAATTACACTTCTATTTTGTTTTTTTAAATTTTAATTATCAATCACAGTTTTGATAAATTTTTGTGTTACATATTACCCGGGGAAAATCCTAGTCTACTTAACCTAAAGCGCTCGGTAACTTTAAATAAAATTTAAAACTTTTATATTTCTTTAAAAATATCTAAAAACTAGTTTGTTAAAAAAATTGAATTTTTTTTTAAATGAATCAAAGTTCTTTTCATCATTTAAAGTCTCTTTAAGGTAGCAGATGTAAGATTTCTCATTAGAGTTGTTTAAAATAACACAGATATTTTTTCACTTTTTAAGCGAACTGAATATAGAGAACTTAATATTCTTTTTTCCATTATTGATTTCTTCATACTTTGAAGTAAATTCTTGAATTTCCCAAATCGATTGAACAGTCCATCGAGACATTTACTTCCTAAATATTTTTTATAAATCTTTCTGATTTCTTAGAACTTGTAAAGATTTCCAATAGTTGAAAAGTTCCGAGATTTCGTTTAAAAAAAATTAAGAACTTGTGATGTCTGGAAATTTCGAAATGTTTCTTGTCAAGAATAGTTTTTGTATCGCACAGAAATCCATCCTTACGATTTTAATAAAAAAAATGTCGAATTTAAAAATTTAGTAAACGATAAAAGAAAAATTCCGATGAAAATGTTTGCTAAAGAAATGGATATTTGATAGAAACTTATCTCGGAGTATATGGTGTTGATATATTTTCCAACCAGGTTAAAATTTTGCAAATATTGATTTCACGTATACATCTAAAACAGCTGAGTTGTCCAATCCATTATTGTCCCTCGTGCTCATTTGAGGAAAATTAATAAAAAAAAATGTTTAGAATCTTTATACTATTTCAACGATTTTCCTTTTCTGTGACGATAGATGACACCACTATAACAAAATCCTCAAATTTTCATATATCTGCTATTTATAATTTCGTAATTTGGATCGAATTTTATGATTATCTAAGTCTCTTACGAAGTATATTACTTGTTAAGTATGTTGCGAAGCTGGAAAGTTTTCTGCTCTGGCTACTAATCTTATTTCCAGGAAGAGAGTTTCACAGAAACCTGAACTTGGCGACCATTTTGTAGACTTGGAGACAAAACGAAGCTTCTGGAAAATTCAAGAATTATGGTCCTATCTCTACTGGGAAAGGTTATTTAGAGAGCCTTCTAGAGATTTCTAGGTGACGTCACATTCTGTCGGAAAGGTATAAAAAGCAAGGCATTCAAACGACGTAATCAATTTATCTTTGGAGCTTTGAAGGCAATGCAAGCTGGTGATCTGATATACATTGAGCAATATTGAAAGTGCGGTTACTGATATTTATTAGTGATATGCTGTCTGTCTGTGATGTAAAGTTATGAAAGTGATGATTAGGTTTGCTGCTTGTCCTACGATTTTTTTCTGAAATACTCGTGCAATAAAGAATCATATTTTTGCTAACCAGCGTCTTGGACTACATTAACATGCACTCACCTGACGCCTTTTCAGGAAAGTTTGCACTTTTTACTTCAGTAAATCAACTTAAGTGAACATAAATTATTATATTTATTACAAGACTTTACTTCGGTATTCTTTGGTGACAAAGGCAGGTAAATTAATCTGTTTTCAACAAAATTTTGGTTTTAAAAATTGCAACCTACCATGCGGCCTTCAATTAAGCAATTTGCATAAACAATTTTTATTTTATGGTCAAACAATTGAATTAAAAAAAATCTTTCAAAATATTAAAGCAAATCCTAATACTTTCCTTTTTCATAGAAATTCTTGTTTATTAGTGATATCTCGTTAGTATCTTAAGGTCGAAGAAACTCAGGAATATTTGTTCTCAGACCAAACATAAATTGGTTGAAAATCATGCGAAGCCACCTCTATGAAAAGAAATTATAAACAAAAGAGAACAAAGGAGATTGGTCAGAAGATAATCCTAAATATTCAAAATTTTGAGATGAAATAGGAGAAAATAAAAATTTCCGAAGATTTTTTAATTGAAATGCGAAAATAAATGTATCAGAAATGTCTGAAAATCTTTTACTGGGGAAGTACAGTCGGACCTCTATTTAACGAAGTCGTTAAATCCCGAAAAAAGTTCGTTATATGGAAAATTCGTTAAATAAAGATTCACCTTTTAAAATACTTTAAACTACAGAAAACAGATTTTAAATTCATAAACATTAAATATTATTAAAAAAGTAATTAATCACATCTTTATTTTGTAAATTAATATCTATTTGTTTTATATATTTTATCCATCAAAAAGAAATCTGCAAGGAAAGCAAGAATAAAACAAAACATTGTCCGGGAATACACTGTATTTTTAATCAAAAAATAATTTTATATCAAAATTAATGAATTTTAGCATTTCGTCATACGAAAAGGTTTGCTGATTTCTACATCATGATCATTTCCATCTTCGTCTTCATCCCAATTCTTTGCGGTATTGTTTTTACTTTTCACACTGTCCACTTCAAAACTGCCTCATCCACATCATCATAGACACGTGCTTTTAAACGTTTTTGACAAGAAATCGATGAATCATAATTTTGTATCTTATCACGATTTTTTTATAATGGTTGATAAGCTGCTTGGAGGAATACCAATTTTAAAGCAATATCTTTTTTCCACGCCATTATCCACCTCATGAAGAATAAAATTTCTTTCTTTAATTCTCAAGCACTTCCGCTTTGACGTTCTCCATATTCAAGGTCATTGATCATCATAAAATGTGTTAAAAGAAAGAATAAGTTTGAAATGTTCAGGAATAGTTTGAGAAATAAGGAAAAAAAAAATATATTGGATCACAAGAAAAAGTTCGTTAAATAGAGAATGCACTTCGCTATTTGGAGGTTATTTTACGAAGAAAATTGCAGAATGTTCTTGGTTGCAAGAAAAAGTTCGCAAAATAGAGAAATTCGCAAAATAGAGGTTCGTTAAATAAAGGTCCGACTGTATATGACTTTCATGAGTATTCAAGATATTATCCAGAGAAAACTTCTCGAAAGAAACGTTTAGGCATGATGTCGATGTAAAAAATATTCCCAAATGTTCTTTATCTAAGGATGACAAAATAATATTTAATGAATTTCTCATATTTTCGAGAAAGCGCATACAGCAAAGTGAAAGAGATAATTCATTAGAGTGTGATGATTTAGCAATTGTCTTTGTAAAAATAGTTAATTTTTACTCAAAAATATATGCACTCTGTTCAAAAGTTTATGGAATCTTGTATTTTGCCTATATTTTTAGTTGTATATGATGTATTTTGACGAAACTTACTGTATAGATATGTTATGTATATTATATTGAAAAAAAACAGCAGTTCTACCCCGTATATTTAATGCCAATTTTTAAATCGTAGAATAAACAAAAATAACCTGTCCCAAAAGTTTATAGACAAATGCAATTTTAAGCAATAATGGTATCGGTAATCATGACGTCGGTTCGGAGCCTAATAAATATGTTGTAAGAAAAGGAAAGCGGTTGTTTGTTCTGCGTTTCAAGATGCCTAAAGCTTCGCAGCTCTCTAATGAAGAAGTGAGTAATGTTCTGCATTTGAAATTATTCCGTAAGACTGTTAAGGAAATATCGAAACTTTTAAATCGTTCTAAAAGTATGATTTATCGTGTATTAACTCGTAAGACGCCATATGAGCCAAAACCTCGTTCGGGAAGACCTCGTGTGACGGATATTCGGAGTGATAGACGGATGCAAAGAATGGCTTAAAGTCAGAAAATCTCGGTTCGCGAAATTACTAGGGCTTCCCGGTTGCAAATCTCCAAGAACAATGTTCATAGACAAATTATAGAATCTGGTTATATGATCTACGCAAAAATGGCTCACATATTACCACACTCAAAGCTTCACATTAATAAGAGGTTACAATGGGCTCGTAATCATATGGTGATAAATGACTGTCCTTTTCAGTGATGAAAAAAATGGAACCTCGATAGATTTGATGGGAATATAAAATATTGGCATGATTTGCCAAAAGTAGGTACTTTTAGCAAAAAGAAGGTACTATTTCAGTAGGCAAAGTGGTGGTGGATCTGTGATGGTGTGGGCGGCTCTCGGTTTCAACGGTAAAGTGGGTTTGACCATTTAGATGCCCGACAGAATTCTCCTAAATACATAGAAACACTAGACAATCATCTTATGCCATTTGCAGAAAACATAGGGTGGACGAAATTGGGAATATCAGCATGATAATGCTCCCATCCATACCTCCAATGCTACGAAAAATAATTTAAACTCGAAAAAAGTTACTGTTCTTGAGTGTCCACCGATGAGCCCTGATCTAAACCCAATTGAGAATGTGTGAGGCATTATATCTCCGAAGGTATATGAGAATGAAGGGCAATTTTATTCAGTGTATGCCTTGAAGACAACCATTGAAGCTGTATGGTACAACTCGGAACCAGCGATATTACAAACCTTAATCAAGTCGACGGAAAAACGTTTATGCGATGTGAAAAATGGAAAGACTTTAAGCTATTAGAAACATTGTATTGAGAACATTTTGTTGAAATGTCGTATATACTATAAACTTTTGGGACACCTAATATTTCCAATTTTTTATATAATTAAAATACAAATTATTATTTTTTCTAAATATTGCGTTGAATTCAAGACGCATATGGTTTGTATAAACATATTTGTAATTGGTGTTAGTATGCGTTTCCGTTTTGATAAAACATATATTTTGCTAGAGTCTATAAAATTTTGGACCAGAGTGTATTTTTATTAAATATCAAAATAATAAAATAATTCAAATGCAGTTTTGTATAAAAATTCAGTAAATTAATTTTATTAGGCCCTTTATAATTGTTATTTTTTTATTGAGGTTTACTGACTTTACTAACAAAAATATTTTATTTTCCACCTGCACTCCCGGCCTCCTCCAATAAGGACGGCCTGTAATTTGAAAATTAACACAAGAGTTTGATATTTATATTTTTTACCTTCAGGACTCCAGAAATACTGCAAACCGGGCTACCCCTGTCCTGCCTAGGAATTCAGTGACATTTGCATAACAGTCGATGCAGTAGCTCGAGTACTGAGACCGGAGTCCTAGTATCCATTACCTGCCACTGCCCGACACTTCCTGAAGGATGCCTGTACTATCACTGGAGCGGGAGACACAACCCCAATATTATTCTACCCCCAGGAACAGCGAGACACCACTTACGTATCCGGTGGCTTCTCATCCACGAACTCTTGGTGTCCTTCCAGGGGAGAGAATCCAGAATAACCACAAGGATTACACCGCCCCACCCGAAGGAACACGGAGAGTTCTGAAAAACAGTCGTGAGAAGCACCCGCTCACTAGACACCGGGCAGTCACAACACTACCGCCATCCTAGGAAAGACACACGCCCGCAGTCACAACAAGACACCGCCCCTTTCGGATACTGCTGTGCCGCCGGAAAGCATGCAAAAAACCAAAGCCTGTATCTAAGTGTCGGTGTATAAAGTGTCTAGTTTTTCTATTTTTTTCGCAGCGAAATGCAATACCCGGTAAAAATGGCCAATCCATATGGCCATGAAAACCAAATTGTGGAATTCTATTACATTTTCGACAAAATCTGTTATCGGGAAGTCTGTCTGTCTTTATACGGGCATTTGGAAATTGTCACAGTTCTACTGTGGAAGCACTTCATGGAGCTCTTGAAGATTTATACAACCATAATGAAAAATAAAAAATAAGGCCCAGTTTGGGTCCGCGCCGAAGATTTTTTTGTGAAAACGTCGGGATAAAATCATTAAACAAGTATATGTAATTTAAACAGTAATATGTAATTTAATTATCAATCACTTTAATACAATATTTACACAGAGTAGTATTGTTAGATTGCAAATATTGCTTCAACATCTTTTTTCGGTTTTGTCAGTATTTTTAATTAATTTAATTCTTCTCCACTAAAGTTTCTTTCATCTCTTGTGGCAACTTTGGCAAATTTTGAAATTCAAACGATAATTTTAGCCGTTTCTTTAATCATCTAAATTTTACTTAATTATTTACTTTGTTTTCGATTTAATTATTATTTGTCTTAACTTTTGTTGTTGTTTCCATTAAGGTTTCAACTTTATTAATTTTTAAATTCAAATTTTGCTACGGGATTATTTCCTCGCCATCTTGTTGCGGATGAATTTAGATGTTATTGGGTTTTGGCGTTCTTGACTGAAGGTTTTTTTCCCGTTATGAAAGCAGATTCCTTTGTCTTTTGGTTTGAATATTCTGAAGGGATAGCACGCATCCTGGAGGCTCCGAGACCGTTGGGATTTATTCCTTCGGTTCTCGTCCTCTCAGGCATGCAAGCAGTAGAAAATCTGTTGGTAAAGAAATCTACAAAAGATCTAAAATGTTGAATTTAAATAAGAAATCAACAGGCGGCTTATGTTTGAACTCATCTTCCTTTCTTTGTCTTGGACTATTCGAGTTCATGCTGGACTGAAGCTTTTTTTTCTTGCGTTTGGAATAGCGATTTTTATATTACATATATCTATCTTATAAAGAAGTTTGAAAAATAGCAAAATAACTGATTGAAGGTGCTCTTCATTTTGCGAACAGCAGTGATGACTTACAAAAAGTTGAAAGTAGTGTGATCGTGATGGAAATGACTGTTTTGTGCGAGTGTCACCATCTGCAACGATTCTGTTGTTTGTGAACGAGAGTCGCCACTTCTGAAACAAAAAATGTGAGCAAGAAAGATTTCCAAAGTCAACTACAAAACGGGGAAAACTAAATTTTCCCATGCTAATATTGATCGCAAGTGATGTTGCAAAACCAAGAAATGCCTTGCTTCAACTGATTTAAATCCGTTTTGTGGCACGAAACATAGTGCGCGAAAGTTCAAATCAATGAAAGGTACATTTTTCAGTGCATAAAAAGATTATTCATTGTGAGACTACTAATCTCTCATTCCATATATGCGAATATCAAAATGGCCGTTATGAGAGGTGTTCCTTTTTTTCATTTACTAATTTGGTAAAGAATAGATATCTGTTTTCCATATACTTACTGTTTTATCGTTGTGAAATTTCATATATTTGATGTTGTGTGCATCAACAGTAAAATTTACTAATCTTATATTCTTATCTTAAAAGTGTTGGCAGTTTAATATCCATAGAATTGTTAATAAAAAATATTTAAATTTTAATAAATTTGTTTTTCTTTAATTGTTCTTATGCAATGTACTACCACTGTATGCAAATTGACTTTTAATTAAGTAGCTAGGGTTTTCAGGTCAGCAAAGGTAGGTAATTATCAGTATTGCTAGAATTTCTTATTATCGTGTTAAATATTTCAGTACCCAGAATTAATTAATTGTTCAATATATATATTAATTTAAATTATATTTCTGGGCATCTACCTTGCTTCAATGTTTTTATAAATATCCTAGCTACCCCATCCAATATATTTAGGGCCGTGGCAAGTATAATGGCTACAGAATACATAAATGACAAGCTACAACAGACCCTTGCTACATGCAATAAACTTGTGATTTATCTATACTTTAACCATTATACTACTCCGTGTAAATATTGTATTAAGGAAATTGATAATTATGTTACATATAAATACGATATACTTGTTTTATGTTTTAATCCCGATGTTTTCACGAAAAATCTACGGCGCGGACCCGAATTGCTCTTTTCTTAATTTTAATTTAGAGTAGCGTTTGATGGCGCCATCTGTCGACAGTATATAAAACTGCATTTCGCGTATGCGCTGTAAAACATTATTTACTACAAATGCTTATATTTCCGTAACATTCAAATTTTTGAATTCAAATTTTAATACAATGTTTCATTTTTGTATTGTCAAGTATTCTGTGAGTTTCGTATAATTCTAAAGAAACCTGTGCATGTTATAATAAAAAAACATGCGGAGTTTAAATTTTTCAATTTAATACTGATTATTACTTATATTCTGATAAATATTTTTATTGTCTCATTTTGTGTCCAAGTAATTCTCCTCAAGCTCTTTGAAATGACACTAAAATCAACCTCCTAACTGAAAGTGTTTCCACGCTACACCCATTTAGAACCTTACATAAAGCTAATTCATAACAATCATGCGCATCAGCCCAGACTGGTGTGATAATATCATGGGCAAAACAAATATATACGATAAACTCTTACTGATATGATCTATCCGTTGTGGGGTCAACCATTCATTTCGCATTATTAGTCTCGAAGTTATTAGCGATTAAATATGACGGTATTTTGTCACACAAGAAAGTTTGACGGATTATCACTGCAGTGGAAGGAAAAGCGTTTTCACGTCAAAAATATTTCTAATGGTTGAAATTTCCTGCTATTTTCTACGTTTTCTTACTTTGAAAATATCACAACGTCGCTTTTCTTAATCATTTCAGTACGAGTAAAAACTCAGCATGCGTTTCAACATTTCTTATCATCTTATTGATATTCATCAATCTTGTATTTCAGCTATTGTAAAGAATATCAGACATAAACGTAAAAATTTCACCCTTCCGTAAAAAGATCGTGCATAACAAGAACGAAGTTTATTCGAATGAAAATTCAAAAAAAGGACAAAAATTACCTGTCAGCATATTTTCACGAATATATGGAACAAATAGCAGAACTCTGATATTCTTATTGTCAGCCGTACATCTTTTCTCTCGCACAGTTCGTAGCCCTACACATTTTGCAGAATCCCCGCTGTGTTCTTTTCTGCTAATATTTTTCAAAAAGAATTCCATGACATGGCCTACCATTATGTCGTTGAAAGCCAAACTGATTCAGATACTGACTGTTTATCATTTTCTTTTGAATAACTTCCGTATCAATAATAGCCTGCAAGGTGTGATAATATTTCTGTTTATGTATCTAACACAAAAGGAGTTTGAAGTTTGAACTAGAAACTGCTGATTTTCATCTACAATCCTATAAATATAAACATCATACGTTTGAAAAGATTTCAGCGAAAATTGTTTACAAAAATTTTAAAATTGCTTACTTAGCATTTTTCCTTTCTATTCACAGGATGTGTGATAGGCAAAACAGTTTTAGCTAAGCGTTTGATATTATTATTATGCACCCGTCATGGTGGTATCACAGATGGAAAGACAGTGGTGCCTCCATAAGCTATAGGGCAAGAAATCATGTTTTCTGTCGTTTTAAGGTTAACTGTCCGTCAGAGTTTATACATGGATAACGTGTGTGGTAAGTGGAAGTAAAGTAAATATCCTCTCTTAATTACAATTGGTTTTATTTGTAATATTACATAGAAGTATATTTTTTAAAAAATGACAATCCTGTACAAGAATTGTCAACCGTATAAAACTTGAAATTTACATGTAAAACCCGAAAATGACTTCATAAAATTATTAATATTTGCCATTTTCGTTTCAGAATCTATTCTGGATTATTTTTGTTATTGATTTATAGATGGTAATATAATTATCGCTAAATGACTCTTTTAATTTAATGGTAGATTTTAGATAATATGAGATCGATATGTGCACAATGTTATCAACCACATATGCAAATAAAGTGCCGATCTATATTCATGTAGGCACATTACAACCTGGTATTCTCCTCATTAAATTTTATTTTTGTGTGTGTATTTGTGTTTTTTAACTTCTTTGACGTCTAAATATGTTATCAGCTAGTGGTGAAATGATGCTATAGACCAATACTTAATCACTTTTGTTGTTACACGAAATCAAGAGAAATGTAAAGACCATTCATTGTTAAAGAAGTTAAAATAGTTGTTATAAATTAATCATGAAGGTCCTATCCACTCATTTTTAGGATACATATGTTTATTGATAACAAACGGAATATACAGGGAGACATTAAGAACTTTCCAAATAATATTCATACGATATTTTGAAAATTTATAGTGATGTATAATATATCCATATATTTGTTCATAGCTATCCAAAACGTAATTTTGGTGGGCATTTAAATGGTGATTTCATATATTCTTTTCCTTCCATTTAATTATCAGTTTTTAACTCTCCAGTAAACTGTGATCATAGTATGGCTTAAAAACTCTAAATTTATACTTATCAAAACAATAAAAAAAGCCAGAGCTTAAAGAAAATGAAATTGACATGAAATTGGTAAAGGAATTCATTTTTGAAATATCACAGTCAGACGATAAACTTTAGTTAGCTCCCCTAACATGTAAGAACACATTGCCTTATATCGTGCGTCATATTCTTTATCTCCAAGATGCCAAAGGTGATAATTTATCTGAGCGAGTGTTATTTGATCAGGAATGCAAATGAAAATGACCCATAATACTGTTCAGCAACGGATTCCGAAACAAGCACTTTTGGACTGTTTTACGCCGGAAAGATGTGTCAGGCAATGAGTCATATGAGCTCATTTCGGAAGTTCTTTGTTAGATAACGCAAAATAAAATGTAAACATCACCCTTCCATTCTCCACTTTCCCCCTACTTTGATAAAAATAACTCCACCCGGTGTATGCGCAAAAGCACGAAGGGTTTTCCTAATCCGTTGCTAAACAATAGGTGTATTGAAAGTGGACTAATAATGCAGGAGTTGAGACCAGAGTCAAGACAGTCACCAACTGAGGTGAGAAAGGAAGTCGTGTGAGAAATTCAAATGGATTCCGCTATGGTATTAGGGCAAGTTTACCCTCTCTATTTCTGTAATTCAATCAATTATCCTGTGTTAATATCCATTCTCAATGAAATAATGCAAATTTAATCTGATGACTTCCATTGTGTTTTTGTTTAATAATTTTATTCCTCAATTAATGTAGATTTTAAGATATGACTTTAATAAAAAAATGCTCGTGATTTCGGCTCACTGTTCGACCTGAATTACAAATAGAACAAGTCATTTTGAAGATACTTTTGGAATTACATAATTAATGAAATTCAGACTACCTGCAATATGTTTCAAAACATGCAAATTTTTTGGTATTCGTTTTAGTACAAAGATTTCCATAGCAATTACAACCGTTATTCACATTGCGTGTTACTCACTTTTCAGTAAATCGAAATGATACGCCGTCAATAACTTTTTCCTCCACGGAATAAACTAAAGAACAAATCTAGTGTCTTTTCTTTCGAAAGTAGTTTCAAGATGTAATTGAAAGAACAGAAATTCTTCAACTATAAGTAAAGTAAATAGAAGTAGGAAATTGATAGGGTAGAACTTTCACTCACCATACATATCGGACCATCTTCTTTTTGAAAAGAACCAAGAAAAAGCACTTAAGAATTTGTAATTGGAGCTGAAAATGTCGCCTTGTCGTAATTCATTTATGAGAAGAAAGGGAACCGTTTGATTCTTCCTCTGAAGTTAATGCTACTTAGTCCATAAAGTTGAATTGTGCTAAGTAGGCATTTTCTTGCCGTTTGGTTTGTTATTGAAATAACGCTTTTTTTTCAGAAATAATTCGAACCATATATCCTCATATTTTCTCTTCATTTTGTAGATATGAAATCTTAAGTTACACTCGCTGTTTGATTTTTCTATAGTCTGAGTTAAGAAGGAATATTAGCGGAAATTCAGACAACGGAGAAAACGATAGACATGGAAGCAGATAAAAATTATAAACTGAAGCAGAGAAATCTATTATTCATTCAAAGAGAAATCTGCAGCGTATCCGTAAAGTCACGGTGCACTTTTGACCGGTCACAGGAAAGTAAAGAAACAAGATAGACAGGTGACATCTTCACCAAATAAAAGAAAAACTCTCCAGGTGTGCATACCTGTTCAGCGCAGATCGATGTGGGCTCCATTTGTTGCCCAAAAGACATCTAAACGATAGTCCCGTTCTTCCCACACATGGGTAAGGATGTCTGGTGTAACAGAGTGGATAAAGTCCGTGATTCTCTGTTTTAAAGGATTAATGTCGTTGATACGTTCACTGTACACATGTTGCTTCACATAACCCCACAAGTAAAAGTCTAATGGCGTTATATCCGGGGATCGTGGTGGCCATGCCATGACAGCGCCCCTGACAATCCACCGCTGGGGGAATGTTGTTGTTGCCGTAGTGTGGAGGAGCGTCGTCCTTTTTAAAGAGGACACCTTCTGGAAATTGTGAAACTGCATACAATTGCAACATGTCAAGGTAGATGTTTAACATCACAGTCGGATCCGCACGGTGCGTGGTTTTGCGTCATCACCTGCGCGCGCACACCGTTGCATTACAGACACTCTTTGGGATACTGTCCAAAGTAGCGCAAGTTTCAACCTTTCGCTTCGTTTCTGTTCGCCACAACAAGCGTTCATAACTGCATCATGACTTTACGGACACACTGTATTATTCATTCTGAATTCATTCAAAGAACACAGGGAAAAAGAAATTGCATTTCATGCATAGTGTTGTAGTGTAAGATATATGTTGTACTATTCAGAAATATTATTAACAAATTCATAGAATTACAAATGTACATAGATTAGAAATGTACAGATTTTAATCAAAGCGCAAAATTAAACAAAGAAATAAGAAAATTCTATACACATTTCACGAAGTCAGATATATAAACAAAAAATTTATCATATGTAAAGTACAAGCAAGTACGAAAAATATTATAACATTTTTAAAACAAGGGGCCAGACATTTACGATTACAACATTTTTTAAAGCCTCATAGGTTTTCCCACTGTTTTACAAATTAGTTTTACAAAGCAATATTCCCATTTCGTCATTGCCAATGCAGTTAAGAAAAGAGATAAAAAAGAGAGTTACATTAAAAAATTTTATATCAGTCAAAGTGAAATTTTCGGTCAAAAAGTTCAAATGAAAAATTTATCCCTGGTCCACCTACCCCTTTAAGACTGGACGTATTTTTGTAACCTATAACTCAAAAATGGACGATATCCGTCATATAATGAGAAAAGTAGTTTTGTAGAGATTATGAAAACACGAAATTTATTCAATCATTTACTGCATACATCTAACCAGGAAGCAGAAATCTATGCTGATGTCTAACCTGCATGCTTCTACGGGCTGCATATTTACAAACCCTACCCTGATACACCAAAGGCAGGAAATTAGCCAATATCTTTGGCTGCGAGGGCCGGTGACGTCACTCTGAGCTCTCTCACGTAGCGTACTGAAATCATAACAAAACATGAGTCGTCCTTTTTTTTAAGTAATATATTTATTAAATGGCCGGTTATAATCTTCAATAGTATCTTACTATATTTCTTTGCTTCCCACTTTTAGTTTGTTTTTTAATAAATTACATGTAATAATTTTTTAATGTTGTTCGGATTAACGTACTCGGCACTGTTTTCCTACAGTTAAGCACAGAAAATATTCTTGCGTGGGTTGTAACATTTCGAACAAAAGAAATTATTTTTAAAAATGTTCGTGATAAAAATGTTATTCGTGAGTAAAAAGAATAATCACTAGACGAAATATAATAGCGAGTAGGTTAGTATCGTAGTTCGGAATTCGCGAAGTTCAAGCAACAGAAACCTAAACAGATTCAAAGTTCGCATTCAATGACGTCACAACTTACGGCGAAGCAAGCGCGAGCTAATGCCATTGGCTGATTTTCTGCTTTTGGTGTATCAGGGTAGGGTTTGTAAATATGCGTACGGGCTCTGTCTTCAAGGACTACAAAGCTGTTTGTGGACACTATAAGCGAATATTAATTTTTCCAGGGTCCAAGCTCTTCCAACGTGATCTTTAATCAATAAATACACGTTACGTTTCCTTTACAGTTAGCCAAGAAAAAGTGTCTTTAATAACCAACCAAGTAACACAATTTGTTCCCACCGTAGACCCAGCGTCTCAAATCGCAAATTAAACTCGATTCTTGTCGGACTCGAACGAAACAAGAAGCCCGATGTTAAACTTTCTTTTAATTA
>BGPR01029458.1:0-19277 GCA_013235015.1 Araneus ventricosus | reverse complement strand
AACATGTATTATGTATTTAATGCAAAGTCACATGTTCCAGTTTTTTGAAATATGCTTCCTTCTAAATACTTTTAACCCATTCTATTACACAATTTTCACTTTCAGGGAAATAGAGAAAATAAAAAAACATAGTCTCTGTTGCATGCGGATAAACTTGTGTTTTATCTATTTTATAATCATTACCTAAAGTAACATTGTATTAAAGAAATTGATAATAAAATTAGATATTAAAAAACGAAACATTTGTTAAGGATTTTATACCGATGATTCTCACGAAAAATCTACGATATGGGACACTAACTGAAAGCGTTTCTTATAAGTGTTTTTTTCTTATCAAAAGCCCTGTCACATCCGTTAAACTAACAAAAGTATCATCTAACGAATGCTGAAATTAGCTTAGTTTAGTTATATTAAATTTTCGTTTCCAAACTGTATCTAAGTATGGTTTTGCATTGAGATGAAGTAGTCGTTGTTTAGCATTCCTTCTCCAAACTAAAGCATCGCGTTTTAATGGTGAGAAAGATACATTAGAATATTTCACGATTCAGTTACTAAAAAAAGAATACTCAACAATTTTGAGAACATATCAGAAATATACCCTCCAAAGATTAAGAAAATTCATCTTACAAAAAAAATTGTACTAAACGAACTACTTTGAAGATGTTAGATACATTAAGGTAATATATTACTTTACCAAATTATACGTTTAAGACTTGATCAATTTCCCGTGCTCATTAAAATATTTGACAACCATGTTCAAAGCACTAGGAAACACTTGATTCTCCTTTATTTATAGATTTGAATTTTTGCGGAAAACTTGAAATGATTATACTTTCATAAATTACAAATATTTAAATTTAAGATTTTCAAACATATTGTTAACGAGAGATTAAAAAAAAATATTAACACAGACAGTATCAAAAAAAATTCCTAAAAGTGAATAAGCCTTTTGATTATTAAAATCTAAGAAAATCCGTAAGTATTTCTCCGATCTGCCTAACGCCTGTTCTCAATTACTCTCAAACATTGCAGGAAGAAACGGCAGTTTGTGAAGGCAATGTTTCTGCAAAGCGTGAGATTTTTTGTAACAGCCGTTTGCTACCAGCCCACGTGACTTGTTTACAAAGGAAGTTAATTACGCTAGAGATGAATCTGCGTGCTCCAAAAGTGATAGAACATCGTCTTCTTTAGAAATCAGAAAAGTTGATAATTAGAAATATAATGATACTAAGCAATCAATTAATTACTACGCTATCAAACCTCAATTTTCTATCTTAAGACGGTTTTTCAATAATTAAAATGCTGATCTCATAAATTATAAAGATGATAACAAAATTAATATTTACATTCTTAAACAATGTGTACCATCTCTTTATTCATGTACATTGAAATTTTAAATTCAAGTTTACGTTATACTAGCATTATTTTTTAATTTTCGAAGAAATTGCAAAATTTAAGGTTCATAATATCTTTAATTTTTATAGATTCTGTCTTATTATCTTTGAGTCCTGAAGATTTCATTAATTTTCCACATATTTTTGTATTTCCAGTGTCCAGATGATGTCATGTGGGTGATAACACCAATTATAAGCTGGGGATTTTCCGCTACGAGCTTTATAATCCAGTATAACGGTGAATACAGAGAGCGCGTATGCATCAGACGGGATGATGCACATATACCACGTTTGGACTTACCCGGAAGAACTGTGTATACACCAACAAAATCATCATTATGTAGTTGCCGTTATTAATGGAGCAAAAGTGACTATGTGGTTTTGTAAATAAACCAGAAGTGAAGGTCATCCTAAGCATCCGGGAAAAAAGTGAATGATAGATATCGCGATCATTAATCGAAAACTTCTATATTGTGGCTTATAACAATCACCATTGCTTCCCCACTGAGATATGTTACCACACTACGCAAATTTCCAATGCACCTCAACACCACAATTATTGTACCTGCCAAGCAAGTGTGGGCTTCTCATCCCTCTGTCTCTGTCTCTCTGTCCCTGAAACCCCAATCACCATTACTAATTTGAAGGGAATTACTTTCAGCACTAAGAAAAGTGTACAATAAATTTAACTGTCAATATGAAGCAATAGTGACCAACCACCCGCAATTCTACAGAACCTGAAATAATCTACTCAAAGCGTCAGAAAGTGTATAATAACTAACTGTCGCCGCGAAGAAATGATGACCATCCATACAATTACATAGAATTGGAACCACGACACTCATCCGACCTCACATGAGTGCAAGATGGCAACTTTATATATGTGGGGTGTTTATGGCCAAAATCGTTTCAACGCAACAGGCTTTGATAAAAAATTATCTAAAAAATTTCATGTTTCTGACGCACCAAGGTCTCCGAAGTCGCTCATACGGGTTATCTAGCCTAGATATTCAGCCTGAAAGTGTATGTATTCAATCCGCTATGTGCATATTCCTTTAAGGGAATACAAATGTGGGAAGTTCCTATGAGATTTTTTATCAATATTTACGTATGTCATGTTATACATCATCGGCTAAGTATGCAAAGTGTTATCGAAAGGAAGATCTATGCTTTGAAAAATTTGTGAAACACAATCTACTTTACTGTTGTTTTTTCTGCCCTTGCACGTTTCTTTTTTCAATCTTTTCTTTCATTCTTTGTCGAGCTCTGGCATTTTTTCATATTGAAGATACAGTTCTGAACGGTCATATGGTAAGGGGTTTTCCAACATTGACCACATTCTCTGAATGTTGGCCAATAAGAGGCTGTTCTCTGAAATTTGGACACACAACCATGGGTGGAGAACTGAACCTGTTGTTTTTCACAAGACTGAGAGTTTCAAATTAAAAAATACACGCAAAGCACAAATTCCGCTTCTTGAAGGGCACGATAGAAACGAGTCTCACAGGTCACCGACAAGGTATTCTTGTAAATAGATTAACATCGACAAGCTCTAATGTTTAGTTTAAACAATCCACATAATCATGTTCATTTCAATCTGTGGACTGTATTTGTATATACCTGTGGACAGCAAAACATCATTCGCCTCTAAAATATTTCTTCTTCCTTTCGTTGAATAGTTTATTCTCAAACCAATAAATTCCTTTGATGTCTCATCGTATTTATTCAGCAAAATAAATAATAACCCGTCGAAGCTCTAAACTAAAATATGCACTCAAAAATTTTTCGGAGATGGAAGGAATTTTCGAATTCGGTTATAAAAAAATATAAAACTTTCAGCAAAATCTATGCAAAAGAGGGAGAAATTGATTTCGTCTCTCTGTCTCTGAAGTAAGAAAGAATACCTGAAATGTATTTATAAAATAGTATTTTAAAAATCCAAGACTGAGATGTTGCAAAATGAAAATTACTTGATAAAGAAAACTGATGCATATATATATATATATATATATATATATTCTAGAAACTTAGAAATGTCTGTTGCTTTATGTGAGATGCTGCTTAGTTATCAAAGTGTAGGCACATTAGTTTTGGCCACCAAAAATTTGCTCCAGATACTAAACGGGATAAATTTCAAGATAACGAATTTTTAGCAAGTCATTTTAATTAGATGGACAAAGCTTTTAACAATTAATTTTATAGTCATTAATATTTATACCAAGAAGCATTTAATTACTTATTCAGTTCATTATATTGAACGAGATAAAGGCAAAATCATTTTAGGGAAAAAAGGGATTTAAATAAAAATGAATACGAAAGATAAGCATAGAAAAGAATAACAAATTTTGATCTCGTCCAGTTACCAATTATATAACGAAAGTTTCCCGAATTGCAACTTTTGAACAACGCGTCAGGGAATTTCTACATGTAAGCGTTATGATTTCTTTCACTACAAATGCTATTCCTGAGCAATGTTTCATTTTGCATAACACTATTGAAAAAGCTTAAATTCTGATCCTAAATTCCAAAATCTTGATCGTGGACTTTCTATACAATTTTTCAAACCAAGGATAAAAGATACTTATAAATGTGAGAAATACCCACGGTTGCTTCCTTTATGTTTTAACTAGTATAGCATTTTGTTTATTCACTTTCACTTAAATACTAGAAAAGTTATATTAAAAGTATTATCACGAAATGTATGTTAAATGTGTGTCGCTGTGCCTGATACTTTACGGTATATTTGTTTCTGTAGGATTGTTGTCTGCAATACAACACACTATTACAAGACTGATCTAAAATTTTATAATAATTGTTCTTTATTCTTACTTTTGGAAGTTTCTTACTTTTTTTTCAGTGGTCTCATAGAATTTCGTGAAAATGTTTTGGGAGGTTTTTTTTGATATCTTTGAAACAGCATGAGTTTCAAGAGTTTTTATACTCAAAGAATAAAGTAGGAATCCCCAGGTAAATCTCTTTCGAACAATATCTTTTTCATTACGTGGCAATACGAAAAGAACAGAACGTGTATATAAAATACTAATACTACGAATAGTTATAGAGTTTAATTAAGTTGCTCTTTTTTGTATTATTTTTTTTACACATGAAATTTAGCCCTCCCCCGAGTAAGAACCAAATGAATTGAATGAAATACCCTATCAGAAAAATGTATTTTTGTTGAATATATTAGAATTAAAAATTTCAAGTTCAATTTTGCAGTAGTGGTTAGAAACATTAAAACCAATATATATCACAGTTATACACATGATGTCGATGGTAACGAATTTTTTCGGAAGACTATTTGTTTCCTAATTTTCATATATTTCTAAAGATATTCTGATGAATGATGCATTTCTTAGATTAGTGCAAGCTTAGCATTGCTTAAATGTAAATCTCAAATTTGGGTCAGTAAGTAATAAATAGCAAATCAAATCATTTCTCATCAAATAAAATAATCTACTAAAGAAAAATCATTGCCATAATATGGAAAACTATCCATTTTCTTATATTTTGTGTTTTATTTATAAATAGTCTACTATGTGATTTGTCAAAATTCCATTACAGTGTTCCTCATTCACTCCTCTGATATCATTCAGCTTGTTTTGAGAAGCAAATAAAATCATTTTTAATCAAATAAAAAAATCTACCAAAGAAAAATCATTGTCATAACATGGAAAACTAACAATTTACTTATATTTTCTTAATTTTATTGATAGATAGTCTACAAAGCCATTTGTCAAATTTCCATTACAGTGTTCCTCACTGACTGCTCTGATATCATTCAGCTTGTTTCGAAAAGCAAATTTTCACAAGATAGGCTCCTCTGAGTTTCAATATTGCAAACTTGCTTTTATATGCTATTTCCAAAATTTTATATCACTTAGCTTCACTTGGACAGTCTATTTGACAGTGAAAGGGGTGAAAATAAAAATGAACAAAAATTTTTGAGCACTGTAAAATGCTTCAACAGATTTCGAATTCTTCCTTTACCCGACTCCATGTATCATGAGAGCAAAACTTCTTTCTTCTCTCCTATTCATCTTGTAAGAGTGCATTCCGTATGTAAGAGAGAAAAACATACCAAAAATATATACGCCTATTCTGCTTTTTTTTCGGTCGATCCGAATTGAAAGTATGCAAGAAAGCGAAGAAGTGACTGGGAAAGAAAGAAAGAGCCTTTAGGCGTGATATTAAGAAAGTGAATGCGAGTTGACAACTGTTTAGTGCGGTAGCGATTTTTTCCAAAAACTGTATGGAAGAAACTTCTTTGAAGTACGTAAGCATTGTCATATCTAACACTTTAATCTCCTTCAGCAGGTGTTTAGAAAAGAAGCGAAGTGTCATAAGCGTCGAAAAATATTCCGTTTTTTTTTATTGTAAACAATACAGCATCTCGCCGTAAAAATTCTGCTCCTCAAAACTTTTGTGGCTTTGAGAAATTCAATAAGGAAAGGTAGGTGATAAAAGTTTTAGCTTGAAAAATATCATTTAAAATTATTTTACTTAAACAAAGTAAATAGACAATGTTCTCTATTTCTTTTCAGAAAAAAAAATATATGTTCTCATTTTATTAATAAAAATATGTCATGTGAAATAGTTAAGAAAATTTCTCCTGTGTCTCCACAAAAGGACACAATATCCATATTACATCTATATTATATAAAACGCTTATGCGTGGCGCAAAAAAATTACCTTTATTTCTTTCTCCCCGTTGGCAACGATCAGTTTGTTTACCAATCTCAACCCTGACGCCAAGAATTTCGCTAACCGAGCTAATCGCTTACGGATTACAGGAGAAGTCGTAACTCTTTTTTGAATTTATTTATTTAAAATTAACTCTTTGCGAAGTTTTGAATAAAATTTGCGTAGAAGAGAGCAGCGTGCAAGGGAATCCCTGGATGAAAGATTTCAGCGAAGATCGGCCAGAAAGCCGCCGATAGGCTTATTGAGCCAGAGTCTTTTTTTTTTATACTAATTGTGTGCACTATTTACTATGTGTAAAAGTAAAAATTATAGAATCAAGACCAAAGAACTAATTATACTTCAGAATAGTTCCCTTGCACACTGCTCTCGGAGAATGATTAAAGTTGCATACTGTTTGCAACGTATATATAGAGAGAGATTAGATTTTTTTTGCCACCGTGTTTGCACTGACTGTTTTAGAACATTATATTTTCACTGGAAGAGAATTACCACATGCTGCTAATGGTGAATGATAATGTTGCTTACTTTTTACTTTTCTGTGTAATATTTCATGAAAAAGAGTGCATATTTAAAATTTTGCTTAAAAAAGCAAGGATTTTTGAAATTTTTGAGAAAAAAGCTATCTTATCAATTATAAAAGGCTAAAAGTAAATAATTATTATGGGTTTTAAATTTGAATAGTTAATCTGAACATGTTTCAAGCCACTATTTTCTTTAAACTGTCCTTTTGTAGCTAAAAGGTTCCAAGATGGTTTACATCTTTGTACGACAAGATACGATCAAGAATTTTCTGAGATTTAAAACAAAAATGACTGCACTGAGAAACACACTATATTTTTCTTGGCTAGATAATTGTTGAAATAAGTATATATAAAAGTGGGGAAGCTTTTTTGTGTAATATTTTATAAAAAAGAGTGCATATTTAAAATTTTGCTTAAAAAAGCAAGGATTTTTGAAATTTTTTAGAAAAAAGCTATCTTATCAATTATAAAAAGCTAAAAGTAAATAATTATTATGGGTTTTAAATTTGAATAGTTAATATGAACATGTTTCAAGCCACTATTTTCTTTAAACTATCCTTTTTTAGCTAAAAAGTTCCAAGATGGTTTACATTTTTCTACGACAAGATACAATCAAGAATTTTCTGAGATTTAAAACACAAATGACTACATTGAGGAAAACGCTATTTCTTTCTTGGCTAGATAATTGTTGAAATAAGCATCATCTTTGGATTATAAATATTACCTTTCAAATTTCTTTCTAACATTTACATATATATCTGTGCTACCAGAAGATTTTAATTGTAGAAACTGATGAAAAATTAATTTTAGGAGTTCGTGCAATTTCAACTAATTTAAATTTACTTTTATTAATTAATGTACTTATAATTTCCTAATACTAGCAGAAACGGATAACTACGGCAAGCGTGTGAAGCGAGCTGTTTTCACATAGTGATCCAGAAAGAATCACGAGATTCTTTGGTGTCGGTGAGCAGAGCGAGCAGGGGATGTTATATATATTTAAAGATTTTATAACAACTGTGCTAGGACACCCAGTGTCTTCATGTAGCGAGCGAAGCGAGCAGGGTTTGCGTAGCGAGCCCCAGAGGATTGCAGCGCAATCCTCCTGGGGGTTGGCGAGTTTTAGCGAGCAGGGGGCAGAGCCCCCTAGTATTAATTTATATTACTAATTGTACGTCTTAATATGCATTCAGTAGTCAATTGTTAATAAGAATTGTCAGAAAAATGTAGTGTTGATTATTTTGTAAAGAAGTTACATCTCATTTTAAAATAGCAATTTAAATTCAAAAATATTTATGCTTTATATAAATTTTTTATGCTGACGTAAAATATCACGAATATGAGATATAGAGCATACAGGTATTTTTAATGTTAAACGAGCTATAGAAATGTGGAACGTCGGAAGTTGATGTGCTGCAGATGTTTGAAAAGTGAATTGGGCGTGGAGTTGGCCTTGTCATCTGACAAGGGCCTAAAGTTACGAGGTGAAAAAAAAAATCATGGCGTTGCTTCAGAACGGGGACATTAATATAACTAAATTCAATTGTTAAGGATTAGGAACCGACGATATTTCACGAGAGAAGTGAGATCTACATTTTAAATCATATGAATCAATATTGCAGCGCTCTAATGGAGTGGCACGAAATGATTTTCTGTATGGAATAAATTTCAATTTTTCTGTACAAAGGATGCACCTAAATCAGTTATGTATTTCCATGTGGTTTCATAATATTTTCTCACATTTCGGACAGCTTTATGTTTTCTCGGTCATAGAACTTTTGGTCCTCTTTTTCAAAACCTGTTTGAAGTGGGATTTGGACCTCTGTTGTAGACGGAAGGATGGAAAATGCTAGATGCCAACCAGTTATCGTCATCAGTTAAAATGGCAAGATCCATTAGAAAAAAGCCGTCGCATTGCCTAATAGTGGAATTACTATATAACTACAATTTTGACTTCTTTATTTGTTTTCATGAGTATCCTAGAAAATATTATTATGAAGAAATCAATAATTAATTGCGATGTATTATTGTAATACTACAAATATCAAAATAATTTTCATATATTTTATGATGCTCGAAATTATTTTGATTTAATTTAACTGGTGAGAGAAACTATTTAAGTTAAATATCAGTAACCAGCAAATCTTTATGAGAAACAACCTATTCCGTTTCACACGTTGCGTCAAATAGTGAAGTTTTCTCCTTAATTGTTCATAACTCTTCAAACTTTTATTCGAACGCTCGTAGTGGAAGATTTTGAAAAAACGACATTTGAAGTCTAAAATGTAAAAAAAGAATTAGAGGCTGTTGAATTTCATTTAGAAAGAGCTTCAGGCAAGAAACTCTATGAAACACTCTGTTAAAATCCAACCACTAGGAGGAAACGAGATATAAGTGTTTATTACATTCACCATCAATGTATTTGCACAAAGAAAAGAAATAGATACCGGTTAGCTAGATTTTTCTTAGGAACACGTGCACGAATTAAAATTTAAAAGAGCTCTTATTGCTTCAATCCATCCTGTTTGAAGGTCTGTGGTTGGCTAGTGGTAAGGTGTCTCCTAAGGAGGGTCCGAAAACCAATTCCACTGAAGATCCGTCATGATAAGGTCTGTTATAGTTAACCCTGTGATTCCTAAAGCCATTGCAATAAAGGGACCTCAAAATACAGGAACGCCCGATCTCCTCTATCTAAGATAAGGGAAATTCACTTCCTCCCTCAAAAACCACAATGACAGCTGGTACTATCCGAATTCTAAGGAAACTCTCCCTTTTCCCCAAACACATCTGGGAGAGCCACTCTAACAAAGAAATCACGCGCCGGTGATGTGAAATAAATCGCACTTAACGAAAGGGGGTGGAAAAATTAAAGTGGCATTCAGACGTTTCAGACGGCTATCGGACTGCTTGGAGGGACGTATGGGACGGTCCCTTATCGATAGACATAAACTATACGTATGGGGTCAAACGATCTGCCGCTGGTGAGGTGCAGCGCAAACCACCCCGACCGAGCCTACCCTACTGCGTTTAAGGCATTAAAGAGTCTGAGGGGTAGAGAACCGACCAGCAGCATCAGGAGGACGCAAGCCCCACTCGCATTTATTAAACATTTTTCCTCATGTATGCATACTACACACCACACGATGGGTGTAAATTAAATACATATAAACATTTATAAAAGTTTCACATTACAAGGGCTCACCCGGCGAAAGAGACAATACAAGTAACAGGATATGGAGTGAAACTTATTTACTAATAAAAATTTATCCTGGCCGTAGAGACACAAAAATGCATTCCTAATTTTAATTACCAATGGCATTCCACCTATAAAATACAATTTGTGAGATGCAGCACAAATACAAGAAAATCCATCCCAAACCACACTCAAAACAGACAGAGACAAATTATATCGAACAACACACACATACTCTACAAACAAATTGAATTGGGAGTCAATTATTCTTTCCCCTTTTTCTTTAAAAAACATAAAAACTAAACAATTCGTACCCACACAACTAATCAGTTAAAACTATAATAATGTCATTTCTCTATTACCAAGCACGCCCCGTGTATATTATTTAAATCCATGTAATAAAAAACAACAGGAATAACCACTCCCAGCGCAGGAAACCCATAAATTCAAAGATACCCAGTCTGTCATTTGCAAAGGAGAGCAACCAGACCCACATTTCTAACACGACATGTCGCCCCCGAACAAGAAAGGAAATGAGACCTAACGGCCAAACATTAAATGTTGAATGTTAAAAAATGTGTCTGGTGTGGTGCGGAAGTATGGGAAGGGGAGTGTCAGGTCAGGTACAGTACTCGCCATCTGACCGCGGTTCCAAATTACTCGGTTCGTCCAAAAAGTGCTCCTCTCGTTTTGCTCCGAAATTGGACACTAATATAACTAAATTAAACCACCCCATTTGAAAGTAAAGCGACGTCATATTGACATCATGTCCAAAATAGTTTTGAATTCCTCTCAACATCATTCCTTTGTTGCCATTGGGTTGCTGATATAAGGCGTCCGACTTTAATGTGCCAGCATAGCATTGTCAAACAGTGGTAAACGAAAACACACGAACATAGGTTTTGTGAAATGTTAAACGTGAGGTTGGCGTAATCACTTAAAGGATGACGCAATAGCATAATCAATGATTCAGCGATGCCTTCCTATTGTATACGGATCGAAAATAACTTCTTTTCGATATTATTATTTGCCCATTTTAAATATATGTTCATAGAGAATCATTTCCAGCGGTCAACTGTAAATTAACTTCAAAACGAAATTCAATCACACAAAAATTATAAATTTAAACACTTATATTTTATTTTATTATCACTTACGAAAAAATATTTCTGAAAAAACCCTCACTGAAAAAAATATAAATACTGGTGTATTAATATTGTTCCGTAAAGTGATATTGTAAACTATTTTCTCTCTTGTAATTTAGTTTACTAAGATTCATGTTGAAGTTGATCAGAAATTACAATTTGGTGTGATTAAGATTTATCACACTGTCACATGAGAAGCTCAGCTATAATGTTCATAATAATAAACAAACATTTGTTTCATGCACTAATTTTCTAACGCTTTTATTTTGAGCTTGTCACAAACTTTAATCTCCTAACTAAGCTGAGCGACACTCTTGATCAATATAAGTATCTCGACTAAGCCACTTTAAAAATATTATGAGTGCTTTATTAAATTCTTAATATCGTGCAGTTCCCTCGAATATTGAAGTGCTCTTCTTGCCATGAAATGTACTAGATTTTCGAAATTACTTCAATTCAAGATTTTTACTTATTGAGCACAACTGTTTGTTCGTAGGATTTACATTTAATTTTAGTGAAATGTTCATAATTGTTACTTCTCTGATTTATTTTTATTTTTGAAATGAATAATAATTGAATGATTTGCTATGAATGTCATGAGACTTCTGAAAAATTTTGAATTGATCTATGGTGCTGCGATGTCCTGATAACAGAGTTAATGTTTGGGAAACAGAGCTTCACGTGTTTGAAACTAGTTTTCGAAAATGATTCGTATTATCACAAGAAATTCTACGTTATCTTCACAATGTTGCATCGGTCTTATGAACGTCGCACAACATCTTAAATATATCGGATGAATATTTTTGAGCACCTTGTGCTAACAGGAATGCGTCACGTACGAATGTCTTTCGCATATTTTGTCCATCGGTATTAAACATCTATTCTATAAACTGAAGAGGTGTGGAATTTGGTTCAGTGATTGCACGAGATCATGGTCCCCGACTCTTCTTCTACGTTGTTGTGAAATTATAATGTTAATAACTATTCCTTATATTTTTACGCATTATAACGTTGCTTCGAGATGAACAACAGATCTGCTTATAACAGTTTCTTAGAATATATTAGTATGAAAAAAGAAACAAAATAAAAATATTTTCTTATGATATTACAAATATTAAAATGACTTCCACATATTTTATGGCAATATAAAGTATTTTAAATTATTTTTACCTTTAATGCAACTAAAAATGTCAGTGTTTGAAATTTCTACAAAATAAATCTAAATATTTAATTTGTGTCGATTATGACAATATCTTTAAATTGTTACATCGCTCTCCAAATGTTTACTCCATCCCGTGTTGTGGAAGATTTATGAAATTCATTTGAAGCCCGAAATATATAAATGGAAGATACGACAGATTTTATGCAGGAATAATTATCAAAGATAAAATACATAACCAACTGCCTGTGAAAACTGAACAATTATGATAAGCAAGAGAACAAGTGAATATCCATAAAAAGAACGTGAACAGTTACTGAAAATTTCTTTTTCGATACGTTGAGGATATCGCATCAATCTGAAACAAAAAAGGGTAAGTCCCGGACTCGTCTTCTGCGTTATTGTGAAATTATAATGTTAATAACTCTTCCTTATATTTTTACGAAATATAAGGTTGCTTCGAGAAGAACAGCAGTATCTGCTTACAAAAGTTTCTTAGAATATCTTAGCATGAAAGAACAAACAAAATAAAAATGTTTTCATATGATATTACAAATATTAAAAAGACTTCAACACATTTTGTGGCAATACAAACTATTTTTAATTATTTTTACCTCTCACAAATGAAAGTAAAAATGTCAGTATTTGTAATTTCTGAACAAAATCAATCTAAATATTTAATTTGTGTCGATTATGACAATATCTTTAAATTGTTACATCGCTCTACAAATGTTTAACCCATCCCGGGTTGTGGAAGATTTATGAAATTTATTTGAAGCCCAAAATATATAAATGGCTCGTACGACAGATTTTATGTAGGATTGATTACCAAACATAAAATACATTACCAACGGCCTGTAAAAACTGAACAATTATGATAAGCAAGAGAAGAAGTGGATATCTATAGAAAGAACATGAATAGTTTTTAAAAAAGTTTTTTTTCGATGTGTTGAGGATATCGCATCAATCTGAAATAACAAAAGGGTAAGCACGTATATATTTTATCCGGAAAAATATAATTTTTCATCCCAAAATTAAGATTAGCATTTAAATTTCTCAAAAGTATCATTATTATTTTTTTGAAATTTACTAAAAATTAGAAACATCGCAATTAGCAGTGCTAGTGATTCGCGGAAAAATATATGTCTTTAGGACTGTTTCTGGGTGACATGGGAAAGGAAAACTATTGCATGTTTTAAATCTATATTGCCCCATTTAAGATTAAAACACCCAAAAATTATCTACGCAAATATATTTCCTTTTTGGATATCTAAACCGCGAAAAAAAGCACCATGGAATAGATTCCTATAGCTAAAGATTTTATCTATTCAATTTGATATGGAATAGAAAAATAAAAACTGAAAGCTCACGCTTCAATTTTTTTAACTGTAAAAGAAATGGGAGGTTCCAGGAAAGAAGGAGAAATGAGAAACACGGCTCAAGACTACTTTAAACTCTACAACTGTCCGAAGTTTACGATTCCACTGAATGTTTATGATCAGAAACAGAATATCAAGAACACACGCAGAAAATCGCCGTAGGAAAACATTGCATTCGATCAATTCATGCAGCAACTGGTATGCTACGTGCACTTACAGGGAGCAATCGAAAGGAATAACCGGAATAACGGTTATTTTGACTAGGAGGTTTCTCCTTCTTACGATAGTTTTTTAAGTAAAACATAGAAAATATGTAACGCCTTTGAAAAATAATACAGTCGCATTTCTTTTTTCGAGAAACATTCTATTTGTAACTTCAGTGATAGTTTTGTTGTAAAGAAACCGTTTAAACAATATTGCTTTCAAGCTAATGTTTAAATTTACCATTTTTTTCATGTCTTAATGTATGAAATAACTGATCCAATGTATTGGATTTTACAAAAAAACATTTTATATCTGGTATCCAAATATTAATATTTGGCTTACGTGTGATCAAAACCTCAAAGATACCAAGGATATTATATGAAAAGAACAGAAAAATGTTTTCATCCGATTTCAGATACTGGTAGATAAGATCTCTCACAGTTGTTCTGGCCTGTTTTATGTTTCACCATTAGAAATAAATCTAAACATGACGTATATAGTAATACAGTAAGGAGAATACAACAGTCTATGTGAGAATTTCAGCTTCGAAAAGATTAGCTTTGGATGGATTAATTCCTAATGATTAAATGCGAATAAATTTAAGCAGCCTATACGCAGACGAAGGATGCCTGCTGAAACTGTATCTGTATTTCCATTATGGGAAATGACAGAGTTTCAGTAGTTTTTCAGCACCAGAACTATGAATCAATGAATTAAAATTCGGCTTACTCATCAATATTATATTTATTTTAAAAATAATTTTTGCACATATCTATGTTGTCATGTTTCTTTCATGCACGAATATCTTCTTATGTCTATCATACGTAGGCCTAAGATGATTCACATATTACCTTCATGCATTTAATGCAAAGTCAGCATGTTCCAAATTTTTGAAATATGCTTCCTTCTAAATACTTTTAACCCATTCTATTACACAATTTTCACTTTCAGTGAAATAGAGGAAAATAACAATAAAGAACCCACATAGCCTTGCTGCACGCGATAAACTTGCGATTTATCTATTTTATAATCATTATACTACTCCGTATAAATATTGTGTTAAAGAGATTGATAATTTAATTACATATTAATACGAAACACTTGTTTTATGATTTTATCACGCCGTCTTTCACAAAACGCCTACGGCGCGGACCCGAACTGCGCCTTTCTTGTGTTTTTTTTTTATCAAAGCCTCGCCACAGAACTATTAAACTAACAAAACCACAATAACGGAATGGGAGAAATTATCTTTAATTAATTATATTAAATTTTCGTATCCAAACTGCACTAAGTATATTTTTAACCACATTGAGATGACAAAGTCGCTGTTTAAGCCAGCAGTCCTTCTCCAAACTTTCATAGCACGCGTTTTAATGCGAGAAAAATACATTAAAAGATTTCACGCTCTGAAGAATAAAAGAATAATTTTTAACAATTTTGAAAGCATTATCCGGAATATTTAAAATATTTAAGAAAAAATTCATCTTACAAAAATTTGGACTAAACGAACTTACTTTGGAAGAAGTTAGATACATTAAGTTCATTTTTCTATTTCTTTACTCATATCATTCGTTTAAGACTTTTGTATGAATTTCCCCTCGCTAATTAAAATATCTGACAAGCATAACTTTTTGATCTAAGAATTCGGAAACACTCCTGATACTCTTTATTTAGAGAACTGAGATTTGAATTTCTGTGCAAAAACTTTAACTAATACTATACTTTTCATAAATCTTCATACTGAAATGTTTAAAATTTCTAAGATTTTGGCAAACATAGTTATTAACGAGAGATTAAAAAATATTAACACAGAGAGTATCGAAAAAATTCAAAAGCAGAAGAAGCCTTTTGGATTATTAAAATCTAAAAAAATTCGTAAGTACTTTTTTCTCCGATCTGCCTAACGCCTAAGCCTCAATTACTCTTCAAACATTGCAGGAAGAAGAAACGGCAGTCTGTGAAGGCAATATTTCGCAAAGCGTGAGATTTGTAACAGCCGTTTGCTACTCAGCCCACGTGACTTGTTTACAAAAGGAAGTTAATTACGCTAGAGATGAAAAAGAATCTGCGTGCTCCAAAAGGATTGAACATCATCTTCTTTAGAACAGAAAAGTTGATAATTAGAATTATAATGATACTAAGCAATCAATTAATTACTACGCTATCAAACTCAATTTTCTATCTTAAGACGGTTTTTTCACACTAAAATAGGGATTCACCTACCATAAAGATGATAACAAAATCAATATTTACATTCTTAAACAACGTGTACCATCTCTTTATTCATGTACATTGAAATTCTTAAATTCAAGTTTACGTTATAATTAGCATCATTTTTTAATTTTCGAAGAAATAATCTGCAAAATTTAAGTTCATGTTCTATTCTACTTTTGTTGGATTTGCCCAATAAGCTGAAGTTGCCTTTCAAGTGCATGTTCTATTTTACATTTGCAGGATTTGTCGAAATCTTCAGTCCTGAATATTTCACACTCTTTTCTCCACATATTTTTATATTTCCAGCGTGTCCAGATGATGTCAGCGGGTGATAATCACTTATAGTTAGATTTTCCACATGAGCTTATAATCCAGTATAACGGTGAATACAGAGAGCGCGTATGCATTCTATAGATGGACGATGCACATATACCATTGCTTGGGATCTTTAATTCGAAGAACTGTGGATATTAGACTAACAAAAATCATCATTATGTGAAGTTACGTTACACGGAGCAAAAGTGACTATGTGGTTTGTAACAACCAGAAGTGAAGTTACCCCTGACCATCCTAAGCATCCGGGAAAAAGTGAATGATAGATATCGCGATCATTAATCGAAAACTCTAGATTTCGTGTTTATAACAATCACCATTGCTTCCCACTGGAGATATGTTACCACACTCATTGTACTCAATGCACTCAACACTACACCATTATTGTACCCGCCAAGCAAGTGTGGGCTTCTCATCCTCTGTCTCTGTCTCTCTGTCCCTGGAGTAAGCACCTTCAATCTCCACCATTACTAATTTGAAGGGATTACTTTCAAAGGTCTAAGAAAGTGTACAATAACTAACTGTCAATATGAAGCAATGGTGACCAACTACACAATTACAGAATTGGAACCACGAAAATTCTATCCGACCTCACATGAGTGCAAGATGGCAATCTTATATATGTGGGGTGTTATGTCAAACGTTTCTCAACGCAACAGCTTGATAAAAAATTATCTAAAATTTCATGTTTTCTGACGCACCAAGGTTCTCCCGATGTCACTACAAGGGATATCTAGCTCTAGATATCTGAAATGAAAGTGTATGTATTCAATCCGCTATGTGCATATTCTTTAAGGGAATACATCAAATGTGAAGTTCCAGAGATTTTTTTTATCAATATCATGTATGTCAGTGTTATACATCATTTGCTATATGCAAAGTGTTATCGAGTGGGAAGACTAGCGCTTGGAAAATTTGTGAAACACAATCTACTTTACTGTTGCTTTTCTGCCCTTAATGTTTCTTTTCACCTTTTTCTTATTCTTTGTCGAGCTCTGGCATTTTTCATATTGAAGATACAGTTCGAACGTCATATATGTGTTTTCCAACATTGACAATCACATTCGAATACAATAAGAGGTTGTTCCTCTTGAAATTTTGACACAATAACCATAAGTGTGAGAACTGAACTGTTGTTTTTCACAAGATTCTTGAGAGCTCAAATTAAAATACACGCAAACACAATTTAATTCCGTTTCTTTGAAGGGTACGATAGAAACGAGTTCACAGGTCGACAAGGTATTCTTGTAAATAATACGATGAACATCGACAAATTTTAAATGTTTAGTTTAAACAACTAAGCATAATGTTCATTTCAATCTGTGGACTGTATTTGTATATACTGTGATACAAAACATCATTCGCCTCTGAAATTATTTTCCTTTTGCTATGGAATATAGTTTATTCTCTTCAAACCACGAATTCTTGATGTCTCATCGTGTTTATTCAAAGCAAAATAAATAATAAAATCTGCCTGAAGCTCTAAAACTAAAAATATGCACCTCAAAATTTTTCGAGATGGAAGAATTTTTCGAATTCTCTGTTGAGGAAAAATATAAAACTAAGCAAAATTCATGCAAAAGAGGGAGAAATTGATTTCGTCTCTCTAAGGAGTTCCTGAAAAGTATAAGAGAAAGAATACCTTTGTTGGCTTATAAATAGTATTTAAAATCCAAGGACTGAGATGCCGTGCTTTTGCAGTAAATTACTTTGATAAAAGAAACTCGATGCATATATATATATATATATATATATATATTCTAGAAACTTAGAAATGTCTGTTGCTTTATGTGAGATGCTGCTTAGTTATCAAAGTGTAGGCACATTAGTTTTGGCCACCAAAAATTTGCTCCAGATACTAAACGGGATAAATTTCAAGATAACGAATTTTTAGCAAGTCATTTTAATTAGATGGACAAAGCTTTTAACAATTAATTTTATAGTCATTAATATTTATACCAAGAAGCATTTAATTACTTATTCAGTTCATTATATTGAACGAGATAAAGGCAAAATCATTTTAGGGAAAAAAGGGATTTAAATAAAAATGAATACGAAAGATAAGCATAGAAAAGAATAACAAATTTTGATCTCGTCCAGTTACCAATTATATAACGAAAGTTTCCCGAATTGCAACTTTTGAACAACGCGTCAGGGAATTTCTACATGTAAGCGTTATGATTTCTTTCACTACAAATGCTATTCCTGAGCAATGTTTCATTTTGCATAACACTATTGAAAAAGCTTAAATTCTGATCCTAAATTCCAAAATCTTGATCGTGGACTTTCTATACAATTTTTCAAACCAAGGATAAAAGATACTTATAAATGTGAGAAATACCCACGGTTGCTTCCTTTATGTTTTAACTAGTATAGCATTTTGTTTATTCACTTTCACTTAAATACTAGAAAAGTTATATTAAAAGTATTATCACGAAATGTATGTTAAATGTGTGTCGCTGTGCCTGATACTTTACGGTATATTTGTTTCTGTAGGATTGTTGTCTGCAATACAACACACTATTACAAGACTGATCTAAAATTTTATAATAATTGTTCTTTATTCTTACTTTTGGAAGTTTCTTACTTTTTTTTCAGTGGTCTCATAGAATTTCGTGAAAATGTTTTGGGAGGTTTTTTTTGATATCTTTGAAACAGCATGAGTTTCAAGAGTTTTTATACTCAAAGAATAAAGTAGGAATCCCCAGGTAAATCTCTTTCGAACAATATCTTTTTCATTACGTGGCAATACGAAAAGAACAGAACGTGTATATAAAATACTAATACTACGAATAGTTATAGAGTTTAATTAAGTTGCTCTTTTTTGTATTATTTTTTTTACACATGAAATTTAGCCCTCCCCCGAGTAAGAACCAAATGAATTGAATGAAATACCCTATCAGAAAAATGTATTTTTGTTGAATATATTAGAATTAAAAATTTCAAGTTCAATTTTGCAGTAGTGGTTAGAAACATTAAAACCAATATATATCACAGTTATACACATGATGTCGATGGTAACGAATTTTTT
>BGPR01029457.1:0-19277 GCA_013235015.1 Araneus ventricosus | reverse complement strand
TTTTCTTCCAATCCAATTCAGGACTTTTAGGGTCAATTAAGGCTCATATTTTGACCTGTGTAAAACCCTTAAGCAGAAAAAAATCCTGTTTTGAATCTCTGCTTCATGTTTGACCCCTGATGAAGTACAAGAAGCCGAATTCCTCCCTTTTGTTTTTTCAATATGTCTTCATTTTCTTGTTGTTCTTCTTCTTAAAAATAATAAAAATACATTGGTATACGAAAATCAGAGGCTTAATGACCTTGAAGACACTCTTAAGAAACTCTTTGGGGTCAAAACATTAGTGCGTTCGTGTTCACATTTAAAAGTCAAATATGATGAAGGGGTGAAAAAACAATAGCATTCCCCTTGCGCAATTTACTATTGCTAAGCCACTGATGATAATTGGGGGCGTGAAAGCCATATTTTGCACAGGACGCCACTTATCCTAGCTACGCCCTTGACAAGGATAGCAGAAGAAACAGACCACACAAGATTATTAATACGCACTCATCTATATATTTAAAATAACATGGTAAAACCTTCAGACAGTTCGCCAGACCCAACCACTCGACGGATTTCAATAATTGCTATTTTATATGAAAACTAATGACCCTTGATGACATATCTAGACGTCATTAGTTTTCGTATGAAATAAAAATTATGGAAATCCGTCGAGTGGTGGTGGCTGGCGAACTGTCTGAAGGATTTACCATGTTATTTTGACTATATAGATCCCAACAGTTCCATCAAAATGGCGTGTCAAAGGCATTGTCAAATACCTATTGTAGGTGAGGGAAACCGTTTATTTAGGGCGATATCATTCAGTATTTATGGATCTGAAGACTTTTATGCCGAAAATTTGTGAAACATATATACAAAACATTACAACTGAGATGAGGTTTATTGAAAGATTTTACAATTTTAAAGGAATCTGTTGTCTACAAAGAATATGAAATCTACTATGGTTTTATGGTCTGTTCCACTGATCTTCATGCAGTATTTAAAACTGAAAAAGTAGTGGCTGAGAGCCTCGAAGTAGAGACGTGTCAGGGGCAGCGCTGAGCAAAGTGGGTGCTGGTCGCGAACCTTGTATTTCTATAAAAGAAATTGTGTCTCTGTTTGGTTTTCAAATTTATGCCTGATGATGCAGGGAAGAGAGATAGCGTGATGAGTTAAAACACAAGAAAGAAATTAAGCCACCATGAATATCATATGAAAGAAAGTTCCAAACATTCTCTAATCAGTTCCAATCGTGCAATATTCTCAACTACTTTCAATTGGCAGTAATAACTCATTCCTAGAAGAACCCAAAATAGCGTTTCTTCAGTAATGATCCCGTTTTTTTTACAAGCAATTTGAGTTCATTTAATTGTGCTTATTTCTATCTAAACACCAGCACATAGCGATGACATTTTGCCTTGCTTTACCATATAATATTGATTGAACTTCTAGGAATCTACCCTCTCAGAAATTAATAACCTCTGTTTGTTTAATACATTTTCTATTTTAAAGACAAAACTTTTAATACAATATTAAATATGGTTTTGCACTAACCTGTCATATTTAATGTAATGGGGTCTTTGGACCCCACACTTTCTTCTTTTGTTAAGAAATTCTAGAATTTCTGAGAACTTGCCCTCGTTACTAATGACCACCGTTAAACTGTCAGCACAATGCACGGGGTCGGTCTTTGGACCCCACTTTCTCTTTTTTCTAAGAAATTCTAGGAATTTGAGAACTGCCCCTGTTACTTCAATAGACTTCAAACTGTCAGCACACGTAGAGGTCTTGGACCCCACACGTTCTTTGTTAAGAAATTCTATGTACTTCTGAGAACTTTGCCCCTGTTACTTCAATGACCGTTAACCCGTCGGGGCACTAATCAAGGGGTCTTTGGACCCTACACGTTCTCTTTTGTTAAGAAATTCTAGGAATTTGAGAACTTTCCTGTTACTTCAATGACCGTTAAATCGTCAGCACACGCAGAACAGGGTCTTGACCCCAATAATGTTCTTTCTTTTGTTAAGATTAAGAAATTCTAGGAATTTCTGAGAACTTGCCCCTGTTACTTCACGGCCGTTAACCCGTCAGCACACGCATGTGGTCTTTTTGACTCCACACGTTTTCTTTTGTTAAGAAATTCTAGGAATTTCTGAGAACTTAATTTAAAAATATATATGAAAAACTTGCTTTGCTCAATTCTTAAAACTGTAAGAAAATTGAGCTTTGCAAGAAATTATCAAAGCAACACTTAATTGGCAGATAGAATATGCTTCACGTTTGGAATATTTTATAATAAATTGAAAAAATAACTAGAGGTTAAAATAGTGACTTTTCCAAATTAATATGCGCGAAAATGTTACATACTTCAAAGTCAAAAGTAATAGAAAGTCACTAATACTTTTAAATCAGCAAAGTAATTTTAGCCTTATATTTACTAATAAATTTTTAATAATTATACAATTACAAAATGCAAACAAACATATTATACTTCTTGAAATAATTTAATTAAAAATGTAATAATTTTAAAAATCTTTAATGATTGATAATCATTCAATTATTTAGTTTCGAGAGAAAAAAAAAACTGATCGACCTTTGAGTACATCCTTTTTTGCAATTGGCTGATTTCTTATATGCGATATGTGATACTTTTGGTACAAAAACTGGGGTTATCCAGTTTCAAATCTTTAATTATAATCTGTAATATTTCTTTAATATTTAACACCTGTCTAACAAATTAAGCTTAAGAAATTTGCATGTTAAGCCTATCCCTATGATCACTTTACCCCATCTTTCTTAAATTACTATAAAATAATATCTGTAATTAATTCAGCTTATCTGTTAATGAGGAAGTATTCTTAAGATCTGTATGAAGCTTTCTGCAGAGTCAATTTAATGCAAACTTAATTAAACAAAATGTAGGAGAAAAGTTAAATTAGGTATTCCAACTTCAAACTGCTACATAAACAAACAAAATAGGTGTTTTCTCCTACTAAAGTGTTGCAATTAATATAATTTTAAATGTTAAACTTAGTTCTTAACTATTCAAACCTAAAATAAAAAAATTACATTCATACCAATATTCATTAGAAAGTTATAGAATTTTATTTGATGTATGACCACTTCACCCCACTGACCCTATAAACTTAGCAATATGTATTTAGAGGTGTAGCTAGATTTAGTAAAACAAAGAGGTATAACACACAAAATGTATTCTTGTTCCATTTTTAAAATTACATACAATTCAAAAAATTTTACAGAAAATATAACTTACCACAAACTATTATACAGGAGTTACAGGCAAGTCCATTTTTAATGCATCAGCACGAGTAGTAGAAATCTAAAATAAATTATAAGTACAGTCTTTATTTTTATGTTAAAAATATTGTTTGATGACTGAAAAAGAATTGAGTTCTTAGAAAGTAAAATGTTTTTTTACTTTTACAAAATGCTCAGCGAATAAAAAGAAATCACTTGCTACAACACCTTCAAAAAGGTCATGTCCTAGGCATGGAGAGAAAACGTGAAAATACTTCAAATCATTAAAAATGCTTTTGCATTTTATACCATCAACAATAACATTATCACGTTCCCAGTGGCAGAATACTTTTCAACAGTCTGCAACGGAGGTTGGGTCTCTTAAAAATAGTCTGCAGAATAGTGCGTGACTATAAATATTTTGCTTTCTTTTTTTAAAATACTTATATCAACTTACAACTATTAAAATACGTTAAATATAAATTAAAAACCATATAACATCTTTATTATTTGTCTAATATAATTGTTTAAATTAATAAACAAGAGCATATGAAGATTAATATTTTCTTTGGGAAGATAATGCCTCTTATTTACACGAGTGTGAAAATTGATTTATTTTATTTCATGACATGGAATCAAATATTAAATTTTATTGAAATAATTATGTTATTTTAATCAAGACAAATTTCAAGTGAATCTGTGTAAGGCAGTAATGAAACTGCATTTACTTTTATTCTTTTAATTTCTTCCATAATACTCCAAATTTATAATAAAATTAGCTTCACAAGCATATCTTTGATTGTCTTTCAATATTTTATAATGAATGAATTTTTATTGAGCTGACAATTATATTTCACAAAATACTTAATGAAATATGTAATTATTGGTCCTACACTATGTTTTTTAGTGTAAGAAGATTGATTCCTTAAGAGTTTTAAATTTTTTTCTCTTTTAAATTTATATTGCTTTTAAACAAATGTTCAACATTTGCAGCTAAAGTTTTATCTTTGTGAATGGTCTCATGTTGACTCACCATCCATAAGGCATGGCCTGGATGTACATTGGGTTATTGCTAAAACAAAATGCATAAAGTTAATGATTAGTATTTACTTATTGATTATTAGTTAAATCTGGCTATTGGTTAAAAATAAAAATTAAGATAAGAAAAATTTCTTTACGACAAATTGAAGCCGTAGAGATTGATCGAAAATTCTGAGGTTTATTTTCAGGCTATGTAAATAATGTTGCTTTAAGATTTTTCGTAATAATGCAGCATCACAATCAAAACAACGAATTTTATCTACATATGCAGCCATCTCGAAGTCAAAATTACGTGCTATGTCCAGAAACCAAAAGTGCCAGAAACGTATCGGAATGAAATACGTAGAAAACATCGGCCGTGACCAATACCGATATGAGGCACTTAGCTTACTTCAAAGTCAAATCGCAGTCACTAGGTCTGCTAGGGGAAGCCCATTCAGCATAGGGAAGAAAGAGGGGGGGATGCAATTATTTTTGCAATGTGCGTTATATAATAATTGTAGAGTTCTTTTGAAAGTGTGATTAATTACTTTGATATTTTTCATGATGGATATCTTTATTTTATGAGCACATAATAAACTTTATTGCAAAATAGTCTGCAGACAGTGTCCAAAATCTGCGACGTACGACGCAGCGTTGCGGTGATTCTGCTACTGGGATCACGTTTATGTTCCACAATTAAGTGATGACTTTCAGGTGTTCTGAAATCACCTATGCAATATGGTTTTTGTATGAACATATTCTTTGTTATGTCACAATATCTACAGAAATTTTCTACTATAAAACTTTCAGAAAATCCACCAATAGCATGAGATCCCAAATTATTTCAAATTTGTTTTCATTGCTATATAGAAAAAAATTATCTACATAATCTTTCAGTGTATTTAATGTTATACTAAATTTTTCACAAGTAAACATTTTTGAAGTGTTCCAATCTGTAAAATAAACAAAAAAATCAAATGGATGCAAGATAGTTACATTTTATGCTTTATTTAAGGCATCATATACACATTAAAGGCATCAACAAAAATTCCTTAATAGGAACTCGCACCACTCTAAGATAGTTGATAAGTAATTTAAATATATAGACTAAAACAATAAATAATTTTAAAAAAGTTTTAACAATGTAGGGGAAAGTAAAGAAACATGCTAAAATTATTAGCAAAAAGTTACAATATTTTTTCTTTCATTTAATAACCAGCATTAAAAATATGAATATCTTTATGGACCAGTTTGAATAAGAACATATAGGGTAGATGCTCCAGTTTTAGCCACATTGGATTTGTTTTTCCAATAATTAACAGGTAATTTCAAATTAACTAATAAGAAGCATTCCAATAATTTAAAGAATCCTTATTTTACTATTTTCACTCTGATTGGTTCATTTTTCTCAAACATGCAACTTGTAAAAAAATTAAATGCATGATCATGTATTGTATACTCACAACTGTTAAGGTTTTTGTTAAGGAACAAGGTTTTACAGTTTTTTATCATCAGGCTCTCAGAATTAACTGTTTACTAGGGGGTTATACCCCCTACTCGCTCCGCTCATCAACCCCCAAGAATCACGTTGGATTCTTTTGAGATCACTACGTGATCCCAGCTCATTTTGCTCGCCGTATATTTATGACTGTCTGCTAGGCCATTCAAAATGGAATGACAAAAATATCTCCATTTTGAATGTTTACCTCACATTTATGTTAGAAAATTTCAACTTGAGGAACCTGACTCGAGTGACGAGGAATATTCTTTTATATGCATGGATTGCTCTAATTTTAAAAATGATTCTGATGAATTTGATTAATGTTGCAATTGAAAATTATAAAAATACATATTTGTGGATATTGTTAGTGAATATAATAATGCAAATTCTTGATTTGTAATATTTTTAAAAAAATTATGCTTTTGCAATGTAAGTTTAGTCCTCTCCCATTTTTTGTTTCATATTTTATCAAAAAAAAATTATGCGAGTATATATAGTTTGTATTTTATCAGCCAAATTAAATTATTTTTTCTGCATTCCTCTTTTTTTAAAACTGAAATCTGTAGCTAAAATCAGCTTATGTAAATTTTATTACATATCTTTATAAATTCATCAAAAAAATCCCATTTCATATAACAGAAAATGTACTAAAATATATATTGCATAAAAATGATTTATTTTTACTTAAAATTCATTAAAGTGTCTGTTAAAAATATAATATTAGTGTGGCCAAAACTGGTGCAAATTGGGTTAATTTATTTAATAATTCATAACTCGACATATAAAATATTCTTCAGAAAAAATTTTATAACAAGAAGAAAGCCAATAAAATTTGCTAAAGATTAGTATAAATATGATTTAATATGTTTTAAACAGTCATCCACTGTGAAATTTCCATTTCAAATTTTCTCTTAAGGTGGCCAAAACTGGAGCATCTTACCCTATATATATATATAATCTGAACAAATTATTTAGTAACTCAAAAACATTAAAACTTGTATTCAAAAACATTCTTAGTGTCCGATATTTTATATAAAGAAATTTCCATATTTAAAGCTTACAACAGAAAAAAAAAGTTCAATAAAGTAAGGTTGCTAAATGTAAACAAAGCATTTGAATTCTGAATACAGGCAGACTATTTGAACTTATTTAACATTTAAATTTTCATTCTCAAAACAATGTTACTAAAGATATACCAAGAAAAATTTTTCATTTGTAAATGGAAATAATAATATGAAATAATAATGGAATAACTTTTATGATGGAATAATCAACTTAACAATATATTTTATTATTTCGTTTGAAAACATAAAAACTTTTAATTATAATTTTTTATATCTTGTTATAAATTACTTTCGATACTTTGTAAATAATAAATATATTTTTCCCTAAAAAAGCTGTAGAATATAATAATGCAGGCAAAAACAAAATATTAAGCGAAAAGAACAAAAAAAGCTATATACTAATGTAACACGAAGCCTAATATGAGATTCAAACAATGTTAAATCAACTTCCTTCGTTTAAAAATCACCCGTAATAGGGTAATTGATAAAATAAATGATATAGTACACAAAATTAAACAAATTAATACAGAATGTATAAAAACACAAGAACTTACCATGTATTTTCATCCTCGTATTTCATATCATGACAGTTCGTTCATGGTTCCCGCGCATTGAACTGGCCGCAAGCGGCGCTAGTGTAGTCGACTTTTTAGTGTAGCGAAAGTGGCGGGTACTGTAAATTCTCCATTTTACAGTAATTTTTACCTTAAAAGTTTCCGGAATTTTTTACAGTGTTGTACCTGCATGGGGAGCGAGGAGAAGAAGATAAGAACAGCAGAAACCGGTGAAACGGGGTTTCTCACTTTTTACTGGGAGATTTGGGGTCAAATTCACCTAGTGCTAGTATTTTAGTTTCATTTAACGTTATGGCTATGACAGCGTACGAACGTGCGCAGCAGAGAAGAAAAGAATGCAGATAATGGCATGGAAGAAGGAGATAGTTAAACTTTCTTTTTTTCTTATTAAAAATAGCATTTATGTCTTAAACGCAAGTTATCTGTACCTAAATATATTCTTATACTTTGACCATATTTTATTTTTGTACAAATAACCAATAAAATAAGGAGTAAGTTTCTAACAATCTGGGGTCAAAGTGACCCGCGAGTGTGCTGATGTTCCAAAAATGGTTGCGAGTGTTGAAGGGTTAATTAATATTAGTTTAAAGAAACGAAATTATTTCGTTGGTCTCTGTGCACGGGACCCAAAACATTGTTTGAGATTCAAATCTAAATGGAACCATTTTCTTTATAATAATACTGCAAACACAAACCAAATAAATATTTTCCTCTAAATCAAATAGAACCCAGATAACTATTCCTTAATTTTTCTGTTTATTGTTTCTTGGTTGGATTGGATATGGTTAAGAACAGTTCTGCTTCATATTCAACAATCTATTATTGCAATGAAAACGATTATGCCCTGTTCTTATTGTTATTAAGGTTGCGAAAACACAATTCTACCAAACCATCAAAATTCGCAAAGGGTTAATATTCCATGCAGAAAATGAAACTAACGCCTCATTTATTACATTTATAGAATCCCATTTTACACTGTGAGAAGCTGACAACAAATGAGTTTACTAATGACAAAAGTAGTTGAATTTCTACGATGTGTTTAGACTTTCTCTTTCGACTTCAGAGTTGCTTCATTACGAGAACTATTATTGAAATAAGAAATGGCAACACAAGCAGTGTAAGATTAGAATCCATCCCTCTAGAACGACTTTTTTTGCCGTTGTTGAGTAGTATCTGATGGTGTACGCAACCAGTTATTGCACCATGTTGTTTTGTACAAAGTATGTTCTATTCTATTCGAAAAATATTTATTGTAACTATTAATTATTTATTACGTTTAAAGTAATTGAAATATAGGGGAAGGTTGTGGTATTTGGACGACCTATTAAGATTTTTTAATGTACCGCTATAGAGAGGCCATTTTAATAAAAAAGTAGTAGAACTTTTCTGTAGTTTGTTTATCTGTATAAAATGTAATTAAATTTTTAACAAATAAAACTAAGAAGAGAAAAAATAACTTATTAAAATTGTGTCATCGGTCCGGAAACTAGTTTCCAAAATCTCACAAATTATATCTAATATTATCTCAGAAAAATCATTTTGATACAACTTTCGAATTTAAAAAAATAACTTACAAAATTAGTTTCATACACAATTTTTTAACAATGCTTTTCCCTTATATAATAATATGCAATTTGCAACAAAATAACAAAATTGTGAATAATCAATGTAAGTATTCAATTAGCTATTATGAGACTAAGAAAAATAAATATATTTTTCAGTAGTTAATTATTTTATATTACTAACAAATGCTGCGAAATATTTCAAAATTTTGGATTTTTCTTTTAACATGATAATGATTTTAGGCTGGCATTATTTTTGTAAATAAAGTGACATATAAACCTTTGCGTACAAATTGCAACAGCTGATGCAATCAAGCGTAAAACTTTATCATGCTAAGATATTTCGGATGAGAGTTTTGAATTTCTTGTAATTTTTCATTCTTGTTTTTTCTAATTATGATCTACGAATCATTCTTACGATGCCTTATAAAATTCATTGAATTAATTGCAGTCTTTCGCAATTTCTTCGGGATGCTTGGTTTTACGATACTGAGACTTTTCATCTAGAATTTAAAGTTGGATAATGTTTTGAAGCAAGAAAATGAACAGAATTTACGTTAAGAAAATTCACGAAGACAGATACTTTATTTACAGCACATCTTGGACTCAGAAACGCTAAACCAATCAATAAAATCACTTCATTATTCATAGTCATGACGAATCCTACTCTCTGAATTGGATGGGAAAGTAACGGCATGTGCACCACCAATAATAATATATTGCTGCTACTTGGAAATGGAATCGAATCCAAGAAATCGTTGTTTCTTTTATAAGACTCTTGATAAACGTATCTGGTTTTCACGACAGAGCATTATCTTAAAAATAACTTGATCATCGATTTCTGGATCAATGAGTCTGTCTGAGATGTTTAAATCATTCTTAGTTGATGACAAAGCAATTGTTTTATGTCTTTAGAAATATTGATGAACTTTGCACATAAGGCGGAATTTTATACATCGGAAATGCTGTATCTATATATATTTGACTGATGATAAATAATTATCTACTTATTCTTTCCTATCCATTTATGGATGCTTTATATAACTTTAAGTTAACATAAATATCTGAGAAAGATTAAAACTGTCAAATATTTAGTTGATACTATAAGCATCGCGGAATGTAATTTAGACAGCTGTATACTTTATATAAGTATATAATGGTGAATGCAAAAAAGCACTATGTTTCAACAAATTATGAGCGGAAATATGACATAGCGTGTAATTTTTAGAGTGTAGCACATTTATAGCTTGTAGCACATTTTAATATTCATTTCATCACATTACAGATATTTTACGCTTGTAATCTTTTAGTTCATTATATCAAAATATTCTTTTCAGCCCATTTGATGTTTTCTTCTCTTTTCTAGGACCTACGTCTTAAAGTGAATCTGTCGTATTCGCCTAGTTACGGGGCTGGCACATTTAATTGAACCCTCAAACCTTGGAAGCTTTTGCAACTTTTTTTATTAAGTCGAATGCGTTTAATATGTGATGAGAACAATCTCATTGTAAAGGATAATAATTGAGCACTCATCCACCCAGACTGACACACATTTCCGGCTACTTATGATTTTTTTCCCCTCTACGTATTTTTTTTTCTATTTTGTATTGTTTTCTATGTTGTTCTGTCCAGTATATGTTTCTTTTTCATTTTCATTTGTTCTTGTACCTGTTACTTGTTTTTGTCCTTTCTTCAAAAATAAAATTCACCTCCATCCATCCAAACCCAAAAGGAGTCAAATGACTCTAAACACGGGGATGCAAGTGGTGTAATGTAGTGCAATATATTGTTAACTGTCATGCAATGGTGTACAATGCTTGCGAATATGTTCAATATCTTTTGCAACGAAGGTATTAATACTTATTTGCAACGCAGTAATAACCTCCTTCTCTCCAATTTCACCGAATAAGTGAATCGCGATGGGTACAGCGAGTACTCGAATATGAGTTGCTGCCGGATAAGTAAGCAGGAACTCGCTTAATGTAATACCTCGCGGTATAGTAATGGTGGGGCTCTGGGTCCCTCCATCAGTGATAGTACATACTTCCTTGGGGAGGGATCGGGCCGTGGCCCGGTGATGGCCTACTAGGACTCCGGCCTCCGGTCAGTACTCGAGCTGTCGTAACAGTCACTGTCATTCAGGATCCCGGAAGCTAAAGCATTGCGGGGTGGTCCAGATCTTTCTAGTTACCCGAAACAAGCTGGCTAAATACTTACTTTCGAACTTTTATGCACAGAAAATCCTCGATTGTCCTTCATGTAGACATACGTTTTTCTGAATAAGAGTGAACGGAATCGTAAGAAAATGTGATAAGCATTCTTATTAAGAATATACGTAGGTGTCGATGAGTACAAAAGCCAATAAAAAATCAAATAAAGGTATTTACTTAAAAAGTATGTTTATTTCTCTACATAATCTCCCTTTGCATTTATACACTCATCCTACCTCTTTATGAGTTTTCTTTTACCTGATGCTTAAAAGACTTTGGACTGCTGTCTCAGTCACTTATGTACCACTCGTTCATCGTCTGCATCGGTTGCGAAACGCTTTCTGCGCAGGTGCAATTTGTGATTTGTATAAATGTGAACACCCTATCGCAGTGCTGACTCGCCTGACAGCTCTAATCACTTCATCAACCTTCTATGCATTGTTTCTTCTGTCGCAATCTCAAAAGGACGAACTCTTTGTTTTTGGTCAACAACTTTAGAGCATTTCATCAACCTTCTATGCACTGTTTCTTCTGCCGCAGTCTCAAAAGGACGACCTCTTGGTTTTTGGTCAACAACTTTAGAGCATTTCATCAACCTTCTATGCACTGTTTCTTCTGCCGCAGTCTCAAAAGGACGACCTCTTCGTTTTTGGTCAACAACTTTAGAGCACCCTTCAGAAAATTTCTGGAGTAAGGTGAACTTTTTTGCAAGAGACTCTACCCCGATAGCCGATGAAATTGGTCCCATTTGACAATCTAGAATGGAGAAACTTCCGATAGGGCGGTGACTTTGGGTGCGCTTGAGTTTAAACCTTGAATCATGCCATTTCTATAATTTTGTGAATATTTAAAAAGACATAAATGTTTTGTCTCGTTTGACCACTCGATTATTTTATGTCTAAAATTACTAGTAGTAGTTTTTAAGTAGCAGATATTTAATATTTCTAGCCTCTCAAGAATCAGCCGATTTTGACCGGAGGTGTCTGAGGTTTACTTCACAACCCATTCATCTCTCGAATTTATCCGTTCCCGTTTTTCCCATGAAAAAATAGTTTATTTTTCCCAAATAAAGAAAAACTTTGTTTTCGCAGTTGGTTTTAAATTTCTTTAACAACTACAAAGCTACTAGAAACTGTCATATCTCATCAGTGAAGAATTTCTTTGTTATGAAGACTGTTCAATGTACACTGAGATTGGTATTATTACTCATTACTGCATCCCTCGCTAGCAGGTACAGTAACACAGTTGCCGGTTAGCCAGGATAATTCACATGAATTCCTCACTTCCCTATGACTGCTCCAATGACTTTTTCATATTTCTCAGCATTTAAGTACTTGAAGTAACGTGTGTCCGATCAGAAAATATGTAACGCACGGAGGGCGATTTTAAACAATGCAAGAATTATGTGTTGTCGAGTATTTCTCAATGCAAATGCAATGAATTATTACGTAAATATTTTGTCTAAGGACATATCACCAAGTCCACCGTAATTTTGAGATAAATATTTTGTCTATGAAACAAATCTTGATTTTACTTCTATTTTGATTATAACCCGAATATGCAGCTTGAAGCCTTAACCGACTAGTTCAGGGATGGGAAGCCTTTTTGCACGAAAAGGCCTCATTGAATTTCGACAGTTGGGCAAAAGGCCACACGAGCAGAATCTTAAAGGTCATTGTTCTGTAATTATTATTGTATTATTTTTTAAATAGACTTATTGTATTATGAAAGTACAAAAATTTAAGTATTTTAGCTGTACATTAGCAAATTAAACTAATGGGTAATTGTTAACAGATGTTTTATTTATAAAACAAGTACATATATGTAATTTGTAAATAACTGGTAAGGGCACAAAAGAAACTCAAGAAGGCCGAATGTGACCTTAGGGCCGCAGGTTCCCCATCCCTGTACTACTCTAAATTAAAATACTTGTATTCTCAAACTGAACATGGTTATGGAACTACAATCAGATTGTAGATAGGGCATCCCCAATGTCAGAAGCATGTCTTTTAATACTACCAGATACCTTCTATTTCTCTCTCGGCGTCTACACCACGCCTCCATATCCGTGAGCTCATTTTTCCGTATGTACCAGGCAAAGTGCTCATCACCCCAGGGGAAAACATGTGTTATTTAGAGGCGCAATACTTGCAAGCCCTTCAATGTTTTTTATTCATCATTGTGAAGTAGGCCTGTGAGATTTTCATAGGTGTTCCCACCAGACAATGTATCCTAATCTTGGGCAGCACTTGGGGCGTTGCTCTTCCCACCCACATTCAGGGGTTATACCCCCTAAACATTACAGATGTGTTTACCGATATTTTCCAGAATTTTCATAAAAGATGGGGTATTCTTATTCCGTGTAATGTGGAGTACAATGAAGAGTAGTTTATAAAAATAAAGATTTCATAGTACAGTGAAACCTCTTCGAACCGCCACCCCTCTTAACGGCCAATTGTTTGTGGCACGGATTTTTCGGCCCATAGACCTAATGTTAAAATAACCCCTAGCAACGGCCACCCAACCCCTCCGAACGGCCGCCGGGTGGGTTCGCCCATCCCATTTAACAAACGCATCGGTTAGAGATTTACTTTTTAAACTGAAAAACGAACTTGAAAAAATGGTTTTTTCTGAGAAGGGTAAAAACTTAAAACAGTCGCAAATTGTATCCTTTTTTAAAAAAATGTAAAAAATTATTAATTAAAGTACTATTTTCTCTTTAGGTAAGTCTCAAACTTCATTTTAAATAAGAAATATGTGTCAGATTTGTTTATATTATGTATTATAGCAATTATCTTGTAATTGCAACGAAAACCCTTTAGAGCGGCCAATTTTTCTCGGAACGGAGAGGTGGCCGCTCAGAGAGGTTTCACTGTATTCAGTTTATTAAATTATTCACGCGATAGTGACAAAATAAAACTAATATCTTAAAGTAATGACTTTTCATAGTCTAATTTGATTTTAGTTAAATATTTAGAAGAGCAAATTTGTTATACTCCATCACTTTCATTATTAAATGTATGATGATGCTTCAGGAAATTATCTTCAGAACTTTTAAAGAGTTCAAGAGATCGAAGGCTGGACAGAAAATTAAATTACTGCTCCGTATCCTCGCACACGGTGGAATGAAGTAAGAAAGTTGAGTAGTTAACTAGTTTTTCTTTTGCAATACATAATTGGATAATGCCGGTTTTTTGATAGTTTGAGGCGTTCAACTTTTTCAAACCGGATCGGTTTAGTATAATTTTTTCATCTAACATGACTGGGATATTATGCGTTTAATGAAATGGGTATTTTATACTATCAATTTAGATATACTGCAAAGTTAAAATGGGGGCTAAAATGCTTAAGACGAGCGAAAAGGTGGATGGGACTTTTTATCAAAGTATTTCAATATAAAAGTTTGCGTTAGATAAATGGTGAAGCCGCTGGAAGTGGATGAAATAAAATTTAGAGACAGAAGTTTGTATAATTAGATAATAAAAACTCTTTATATGAAAATATGCTGAAATGCGTATCATGTGATAAAATGTTACTACTGAATAACAGACTGAATGAAAGTAAGACAGACTGGCAAAAGTTAACTGTTTTGTATTAGTGATAATATACTGACCTAAAAGTTACACTATAGGTTAAACTAAACACTATGTGATCAAAAGTATCCGGATACTTTCGGTTTTTACCATTTTAGAATTTCTCTCCGGAAAATGAACCAACTGCTTATAAACTGCCATGTAAAAGGCTCTAACTCACATTTTACAATTAGATTCGGTCACGAGGCATTTTAGAGGGACCGTTAAACTGACAGAAGAAGCAACAAATCCTTAATCCAGTTCCACAGAAACCGATAATCGGTTGATTCTACTAAAATTTGCAGTGGTTCTGCTTATTATACATATTGCTTACATACATTTTCGTAAACATACCAATTATATTCACAGAGATGATAGGTTTTTCTTAAAAAATTCAATTTTTTTTCCCACATGTTTCACTTAGTATAGCGTACAGGAGGTTTTCCACCAAATAGAAATAAAACTTGCAGAAAAAAGTGATAATAATATATTAGAAGAGAATCATTTTGCTTAAAATTTGTCATCTTTGTGAATAATAATTTTGGGTATTTTAGTAATAATTTTACTACGCATGTACAGGAATATTATCCTTAATTTTTCTTTTTTCAATAACTACAAAACCAGATATATAGAACAATTTATATAAAGACGATCAATACCATTAAATTTAGAAAGAGATATCAGCATTACCAGTGAACCTAGTTTCTACTTCTTTCTAAAGAGAATATATGTTGAGGATTTTCCACAAATTGATATTTTTTGTTTTAGTATTTGGATAAGTAATCATCAGACTACACATCTTAAATTATGAATTTTGTTACTCTAAATGGCAGGAATTATTCAACATATTCAACCTTTATTCAGTTCTATAAAATTATTCAATTGAAGTTTAAAATATATCAATTTGTTGAAACTATATCATTTTGCTTCCATATTTGAGAGGAAACCCAGAAATTCTACTCCCTGCAATGCTGACAACTCTTCTAATCTTAATGATATTCGACTGGAGGCCCTATTTACATAGGTTGCCCTACATATCTTGGCACAAGGGTCCATTGCGGACAGGTAACTTTTTTGGGGGGACACTGAGATCAGGTGGCGCACTTGTTCCTCATCTCGTTTTATTGCAACTGGCAGCCTTTATTTGAGTTACAAATATTTTTATGGTATAATAAGATTCAGAGGTTGAAGATAGATGGATACAATCGTGTTCGAGGTTTGAGTCTCCTTATTCTTCGTGAACTGGATTGTTCTCCATTTCCAGTCTAAGAATCCGTTTTTAGGTCTCTGTATTCCAGTCGCATAAACATCAGATATAATGTCAGTTCGTCCTCAGCTGTTATTTTCTTTGCTTGAAAATTCTTCCGGAACTCAATGAGCCTTATGTGGGATAATTTCCCGCCATTTCATGATAGCCGGTTTTGGGTTATGGAGAGTTTCATACTCTCTGGTCGATCAAGACCAGGCAGTGATTCATTGTCAATGGACACTATCAGGAACAAATAGAGGAATGTTAATACGAGGAGGTTAGACGGGAAAACAGCTGAATGTTACTCTGTAGGATAATTTCCACTTAAATTTCGTGATAGCCAGTTTGGGTTATGAGGATTTCATACACTTTGTAAGTCCGATCAGGGCTCAGGCTTGGCAATTCATTGTCCAATGATTTTATCGGAACAAGTAAGAGGAATGATAATACGAGTTAGACGGGTGAAAATCGGCGAATATTTATATGTATGAGATAATTTCCCGCCATTTCATGATAGCCGGATTGGGTTATGGAGAGTTTCAGCATGCACTTTGAAGTCAAGTCAGACCAGGCAGCTGATTCATTGGCTCAATGGACACTATGGAACAAGTAAGAGGAATGATGTACGAGGTTAGACGGTGGCGAAAATCAGCCGAATATTGCTATGTAGAGGATAATTTCCGCCATTTCGCAGTAACCAGTTAGGTTATGGAAGTATCATGCACACTCCCCAGAGTCAATCCAGACCAGGCAGCTAATTCATTTGTCAATGGACACTATCGGAACAAATGGGAATATTAATACAAGGTTAGACAGGTGGCGAGAAATCAGCCGAATATTTACTATGTAGGATAATTTCCGCCATTTCGTGATAGCCAGTTTTGGGAGTTATGGAAAGTTTTACATGCACTCCCAGTCAATCAGACCAGACTTATTTGAATTCGTCAATGGACACTATCGGAACAAGTAAGAGAATGTTAATACGAGTTAGACAGGTGGCGAGAAGAGCTGGAATATTTGCTCTGCTTAGGGATTAATTTCCGCCATTTCGTGTAGTTTGGAATTTATGGAGAGTCTCAGCACTTTGAAGTCCAATCAGACCAGGCAGCTGAATTCATTGTCAGTGGACACTATCAGAACAAGTAAGAGGAATGATATGCAAGGTTAGACAGGTAGCGAAAGAAAATCAGCTTGTGTACTATAACAAGGGAGATGAGTACCATTTCATGATAACCAGATTGGGTTATGGAGAGGGACTCATACAATTTGAAGTCCGATCCAGACGGAACTGACGATTCATTGTCAACTATCGGAACAAGTAGAGGAATGTTAATACGAGGTTAGACAGGTGGCAGAAAACAGCTGGATATTTGCTGTAGGGATAATTTCCCGCCGTTTGTGACTATCCAGTTTGGGTTATGGAGAGTTTCATGCACTTTGGAAGTCAAGTCCAGACCAGACGGCTGATTCATTTGTCAATGGACACTATCGGAACAGTAAAGAGGGAGAAATATTACACGAGTTAGACAGGTGGCAGAGAAAACAGCTAGATGTTGCTCTGTAGGGGATAATTTCCCGCCGGTGTGATAGCCAGTTTTGGGTTATGGAGAGTCTATACTTTGAGGGTCAGTCAGACTCGAACTGACTGATTCATTGTCAGTAGACACTATTAGGTCGTAAGAGGAATAAATATACGAGTTAGACAGGTGGCGAAAATCAGCCGAATAGTATTTACTATGTAGGGATAATTTCCGCCATTCATGATAGCCAGTTGGGTTTATGGAGAGTTTCATACAATGAAGTCGATCAGACGGAACGGCGATTCATTGTCAATGGGACACTATCAAGAACAAAGTAAGAGAATATTAATACGAGGTTAAGACGGGTGGCCTTTTTGAAAACAGCGCAGATGTTGCTCTGTAAGGGATAATTTCCCGCCGTTTCGTGATATCCAGTAGGTTATGGAGAGTTTCATGCACTTTGAGAGTCCGATCAGACCAGACTGACTGATTCATTGTCAATGCTATCGGAACAAGTAAGAGAATGATAAAGTACGAGGTTAGACGGGTGGCGAAATCAGCCAGATATTGCTATGGAGATGAATTTCCGCCATTTCATAAATAGCCAGGTTGGGTTATGGAGAGGTTTGCACGAAGTCGATCAGACCAGGCAGCTGATTCATTGTCAATGGACACTATCAACGGAACAAGAAATGCAAGAGGAATATTACGAGGTTAGACGTGTGGCGAGAAAATCAGCCAAATATTTGCTTTATGTAGGGATAATTTCCCGCCATTTTCATGATAGCCGGTTGGGTTATGGAGAGTTTCATGCACTTTGAAGTCCGATCAGACCAGAACTGGCCCGTTCATGTCAATGGACACTATCGGAACCAAGTAAGAGGAATGTTATTGCAGGTTAGACGGGTGGCAGAAGAGCAGGCTGTGCACTCTGGCAGGGATAATTTCCACCGTTTCGTGATAGCCGGTTTGGGTTGTGGAGAGTTTCATGCGCAGAGTCCGATCGGACCAGACGAGCTGATTCATTGTCAATGGACACTATCGGAACAAGTAGGGAGGAATGTTAATCCGAGGTTAGACGGGTAACTATCCACCTTCGATGGCTTTTGTCCAGCTTATAATAAGTACCCACTGGCGCACTCTGTATACCGTACCTTTTATAGGGAAGGAATGGGAAAAGAAAAGGGGAGGAGAAAAAAATTACCTTTATCTCCTTTGTGCGCAGTGAAAATATTTACAAAGAAGCTCATATTTCTCTATTAATTCAAATTATTTATACAAATAATTTTGTGGTAAGCTTCTCTGTTATGTACAAAACTTTTCTGTAAGTTTCTGGGACATTTGGTGAAACCTCTGTATGTCTCGACAAAAAATGCGGAAAATTTGGGTTTAAAAAAAAAACCTCGATCTCCCAGGCTCTTAGCGTTTTACGAAAGATACGTAAGAACAATACGCATATTAAGCAAAACCATTGCACAGAGCACCTGCCAAATCATTATCAACCTTGTTGGTCTGGGGTGAGCTAAGATTTATTTTTCTTCCTCATCAATTTCTAGTCAGCCTCCTAATTACCCTCATTGACCGAATATTCCTTATGGAAACGTGGGATGACGTCTTTATTTACATGGTTTAAGTTCAAGGGCGATTTTTTCTTTCAGGAGATTCTAAAATGCTGTAAAATCCAGAAGTGTCCCGCATACTTTTAATCGTAGATATTTTCTGTAAAAATTTTTTGAAGTTAAGAGAACAATGAAATATTCC